>JAJMDD010000026.1:0-148521 GCA_030573355.1 Helenozyma rhizophorensis
ATGGAGTGGCGCTGCGGGCGCTTGGGCGCCTCGGCAAGGCGTCGGTGGGTGTCCTGGGACGAGTAGGACGAGCACGAGGCGTTCAGCGAGAACTCGCTGGCGGCGGAGGACTCGGAGGTGTAGGTGCGGTGGTGCGTGCGGTAGGGCTGCGGCGGGGACGCGAGCGACGTGGCCTTCTCTGGCCTCAACTTCGACAAGAGGCCCATCGCGGAGGAGGAGGATGACGGTGAAGGTTCTTGCTTGGAGCTAAATTAGGCGTGGTGCAGAACCGGTGCCCGCGCCTGCCCCATTGGGGCCCAAGGTAAACAGCTGCGGCGCGGACGCAGGACCAATTAGGCCCACTTGGGCAGGTACATCGAGGCTGTGGCCGCCTCTCCGTGCCTCTGCCTGCCTCTCGGTGCCTCTGCCTATTCTCCTAGCAGTACCTCGCTATACCTCTCTACCCTCTACCCTCTACCCTCTACCCTCTCTATACTCTCTCTATATATTCTATGTTCTATGTTCTATGTTCTATACTTTTCAGTGGCCAGTGCATGCCCGATCTGAGATCCGTCCCCACTTGATTGGCCTTGTGTTGGATCTGTCCCATGTTCTTTTTCTTTGTCTCTATAAATACACAGGCCGCCCGAGATTCGCTTATTCTGTGGCTGCTGCTGCAGGCTGCGCAGGGTCCCAGGCTTCGCGCCATATTTTTAGCCCGCCGCACTCGCCTACCTCTAAGCCAAGCTCACCCATCTTGCCATACTGCCATACTGCCATACTGCCATCCTCCATCATGCCATACTGGCCGGGCATTCGCCAGGCGTAATCTCTATACTGCGTGTAATTGATATTTGCGGTGTGGCTCGCCGCAGTGTTCCGGCCCTGCCGGTCCGCCCTGCCGTCCTCCCCATTCTTGTCGCACAGGCACCACAGGTCCATCACAGGCAGCAGCATGATCCACGTCTCGGCCGCCGCCTACCTCGACACCAACGCTGACATCAGCAAGGCCCTCTTCAATGCCACCAGCACCATTGACCCCGCCAAGTTGCGCGGCAACGAGATTCTCATCGCCGCGCTCGGCCTCCCCATCAACCCGTCCGACTGCAAGCAGATCGAGGGCTCGTACAAGACGCCCATCAACTTCCAGCGCTTGGGCCAGGACGCCGCCGAGCGCGAGGTCGCCGTCGGCGGCAACGAGGGCGCCTTCCGCGTGGTGGCCGTCGGCTCTGACGTTGTCCAGTACAAGGTGGGCGACTGGGTGATTTTGAAGTTGACCAGCTTCGGCACCTGGCGCACCCACGCCATCGTGCGCGAGACCGCGGACAACCGCGACCCGCTCATCGTGGTGCTGCACGACGGCAGCCACGTGTTGTCCGTGGACGAGGCGTCCACCATCTCCACCAACCCGAGCACGGCGTACCAGCTCTTGCACCACTACGTGCACGACTGGGCGCCGGGCGACTGGCTCGTCACCAACGCGGGCACGTCCTTCGTAAGCAAGTACTTGTACCAGCTCGCGCGCCACTACGGCATCCGCACGTTGGCGGTGGTGCGCTCGCGGCCGGACTTGGCGGCCGTGGAGGCCGAGTTGACGGGCTTGGGCGCAACCAAGGTCATCACCGAGGACACCTTCACCGCGGCGGACTTCGCCACGGCGGTGTTGCCCACGCTTGTCGGCGACGGCGCCCGCGTGCGGCTCGCGCTCGACTCGTTGGGCGGGCCCACCACGCCCAACTTGGTGGCGTCGCTCTCGGCCGAGGGCACGTTCGTCAACTACGGCGGGCTCGCGGGCGGGTTGGTGCTGTACTCGGCGGGCGTGCAGTTGGCCAAGAACATCACGTTGAAGAGCTACTGGCTCACGCGCAACACGCGCACCAACCCGCAGTCGAAGGTAGACACGGTCAAGGCGTTGTTGGAGCTCTACAAGGAGAAGGTGTTCCAGCCCGTGCACTTCACCGACGTGCCGTTCACGCAGGGCGACAACCTCCGCGACCTCTTTGTCCACGCCATCACCAAGGGCCGGGGCAAGCAGGTGGTGGTGTTTCCCGAGCACCGCGCAGACTGCTCGCGGAGCCAAGCGTGAGACAGGCGAGACCAAGCCGTGCCGCTATAAGCACTTAGACTTCTGAATAGAGACGTGTACTCATTGAAGTCATCAATACCCAATCGTCACAAATGTATCAACGAATGTAGTGTGAGACCCAGCAGAGCGGCCAACGGCTGCACGCTACTCGAAATGTAGTCTTCCATAAGCATCCAATCGTCACAATGTATGGGCGAAGCTCGCAGTGGGCCGTGTCCGGCCCACCGGCTAATGGCAGCTACTCTTTGTCTTGTCGTCATCCATATTAAATATCCCAATCGTCACAATATATAAGCGAAACTTCGCAGAGCGCCTAGAGGCCGCTCGTGTGGGCCTAGTGGCCGGGTGGGCCTAGTGGCCGCTCGTGGGGGTGGGCCCGAAGTCTAGCCAGTTCCAGCTGCCGTTCTTGCTAGGCTCGTCAATCAAGATCTCGTCCATGGCCTCCATCCCGTTGTAGTTGTAGTGTCTGTCGTAGTCGGCGGCGTCGTCCGCGCCAATGACAAAGGAGTCCAGCTGGAACAAGTTCATGTTGAGCAACTTGTCGAACTCGTCCGCGCCGTTGGCGGCCGAGTTCTCGTGCTCGAACGCCGCGGACGGCGTGGCCATGTGCGGCGTGGCCATCTGCGGCGTGTGCTGGAAGTCGAGGAACGACGCTACCGCGCTGGCGTCCGTGTCCTTTTGCGCGGGCCCCGCGGCGTAGTCCGCGCGGGTGTGGGGGCCGCCGTTCAACTTGGAGAACAAGCCCATGTTGGTGGTGGAGATCACGCTGTCGATGGAGCGCTTGGCGGCCGCGGGCGGGTTGACGGCCGGCGACGCCGGCGCGAACGTCAGCACGGTGCTGGCGCGCAGCGGCGCGGGCCGCGCGGTGGACAACGACGACGACGCGGTGCTGTTCAACGGGCGCAAGATGCCGTGGAGCTTGTAGAAGAGGCCGCACGCGTTGCAGAGCACGTCGCCCTGGTTGCTCTTGCGCCACAACGGCGTGGTGCGCGTGTGGCAGTTGGTGCACTGCAACTGCGGGCGCGACGACGACGAGTCCAGCTTGGAGTTGACCAGCGGCGCCGGCGTGAGCGTGGTCACCGAGCTGCGCGACGGCGACGCGCCCAACTTGTAGTCGTTTTTGAGCGTGGACTCGAGCAGGTTGATGTACGACGAGAGAAACGACGTGCCCGACTGGCCCGGCGCCAGCAGCGCCATGGCCGTGTGGCTGTTCAAGTTCGCCAGCGAGAGGCCCGGCGCCTTGTACAGCGGGCCCTGGAGCCCGGGGAAGCTGCCGCGGGCGGGCACCAGCACGGACGCTGCCATGGCCGACGCCATGGCCGACGCCATGGCGGGGTGCGAGGACGTGGCTGGGTGCGGGTCCGTGGGCTTGCGTGCGTACGCGGCGTCCTGGCCGTACTCCTCCTGGGAGATGCGGCGGATGTGGGCCACGTAGTCGAACTCGTCCACCGTGGGGTCGGTGGAGTTGGGGTGCGGGGCGCGCGGCGCCACGGGCTTCTTGGACACCTTGTCGTGCCGCTGGAGGAGCTTGCGGTTCTGGATGCGCCACGCGATGTTGGACACGCGCTTGCTGTGGGGCAAGTAGTCCTTGTTCTGGTACATGGAGAAGATGCGGAGCGACGAGTCGTCGGTGTCCTGGATCAACTCCGCAACGTCGGGCTGGCGGTCCTTTTCCATGGATTCTATTGTGGCCGGAGGGTGTTGTGTCCGGAGAGGGGTTGGTGTGGCGGAAGAAGGTGGTGCAGCGGTAAAAGAAGATTCGATCCTCAGATAAAGCCAGTGCGAGCAGTGGAGTTACTCATCAGGGCCGTTTCGGGCCTGCACGCAGGGCCAGGCCTGGCAGGCTGCTGCGCTGGGGCGAAAGCCGGGCCTGAAGCGTGGGGTCGCGTGCGGGGTGCGGGCCCACCCGGGCCGGGCCGCTCCAAGTTTCAGGCTTCGCTGGAGAAATACGAGTGTCGGGGCCTGACAGCGGGGCGCTGGGACGTTAGGCGCGGCCCAAATGCCGGAGGCTGCCGTTGCTGGATTGACTTCGCGCACAATTTAGGCGGGCCGATTTAGCGGGTGCAGGCCGAGATTTACGAGGCTGCCCCAGGCCCATCTTCGTGACTCTTCATCCACTCTTCATCATCTCTTCATCATCTCTTCTTCTCTTCGTCTCTTCATCTCTTCATCGTGCCACAGATCGGCGTGGGACCTTGGTGACCTGATTTCGGCGATATTGCTTGGTGGTGAGGGGAGCCCGCTGCAGCGAGCGATTGCCTTACGGTCCTATACACTACAATTGAGCGCAAAGAGGGGACCCCAACGTGACCTCTACGTTGGAATGTGACCACCAAACATAGACATAGGGGTGCTCTGCAATGTGTTGTAATGGGTATGGGTAGAGGTATATACATAGTAGATGGTCGGGTAGATGTAGATGTTTGGGTAGATGTGTAGATGGTTGGTAGATTTGTAGATGGTTGGCAGATTTGTAGATGGTCGGGGATGGTAGATGGGCTGATGAAGAGAAGAGGAGAAGAATGGAAGATCGCAATGAAACAGTTGGTCACTTCGAGTGATATGGTTGACTGGTAATTGTTGGCGAGGTCGCACTCATCGCTCCTACATACATGGTCCAGATCGGTACATTGTCTACATTCATACCGGTATTCATCATGGCTGACAAGGTCCGCGAGTCCCACCAGTTTGCCTACCAGAAAGCGAAGTACATCGGCCTCGGCAACCCAGAGACCACCCGTGAGGAGTTCATCACGAACATCCACAGAGACACGTTGGCAACGCTAGCCATGCACGAGGGACTCTTGGCGTACAACTCGGTAGCGACCAACACCCACCGAGAGCTCGTCCGGCAGGCGTTGATCAAGAAAATGGTCCAGCCGCTTCCGCCGTAAGTGCCCGTCGCTGTGAATGACGTCGCTGTAATGGACTGGTCGCGTGCATTGGCCCAGCCTGAATGGCCAGCCGACCTGCCTTACCTGCCCATGTGCTGCCACAGCAAACCACTAATAGATGAGCCGTAAATAGGCTTTACGATTACCTCAGGCCAGGCGCTGCAGTCGGCGAACTCACTCACTGCTATTTTGAATTGCTGGCAGTTCTTATCTTTCGCACACGCACGGCTGAATTAGTCACACGCCAGGCCAAACGACCATTCTCGGGCTCGAACCAATCTCCTGTTCAACTACTGCCTTCACAGCAACTACGTTCAAATTGCCAACTTTCAGAAGCTCATCTCGACAACGTGGGCATTTCTTGGCAAACCATCTTTCAGGAAGGCATCCTGTATGAAGCTTTGGATAAATTAGAGATAACTGCCAAAAATTTTTCGTAAGACTATTCTCTACTTCTTTGGACGTCGAGTGAACCAGCACTAGCTCACGCATCTGGATTCATCACTGCCAAGTTACACTACGAGCTTAATAGGCCCCACTGCAAAATAAAGTCTTCTGAGCAATTAGCTGCTGAAAATTACCAGAATGGCCCTCCTCCTCGTGAAAAAGTTGAAGTTCAAGGCGGTCAAGAACCGAGAAGAAACAGCTCCTCGGACTCGTTGATCGTCGAACCTTATCGCTTGTCTATCGACGACATCGTGGACTCGTTTTCAACCAAGACTTCGCATGGGTTGACTGACGCCCAGGTGCACGAGTTAGAAGCTCGCTACGGGCTTAACAATTTGGGCGATGACCAGAAAATCTCCTACTCAACCATCTTGGCCCATCAGGTGTTCAATGCAATGGTGATGGTGTTGATCATCTCCATGGTCATTGCGTTTGCAATCAAGGACTGGATTTCGGGCGGTGTGATCGCCTTCGTTGTGTTCATTAACGTGTTTGTGGGCTTTATCCAAGAGGTCAAAGCCGAAAAGACAATGGGCTCGTTGCGCTCGTTGAGTTCCCCGTCGGCGAACGTTATTAGAGACGGCCAGAAGTTGACCATCAATGCCGAGAACTTGGTTCCTGGCGATGTGGTCTTGATCAATGTCGGTGACACCATCCCCGCGGATTTGAGATTGTTCGAATCCATGAATTTGGAGACTGACGAAGCGCTTTTGACCGGAGAGTCTCTCCCCGTTGCGAAGGACCACACGCAGATATACAGTGAAGTGATTCCTGTTGGTGACCGTTTGAACATGGCTTATTCTTCTTCTGTGGTGACCAAGGGCCGTGGACAGGGTGTGGCTATTGCCACAGGCTTGAACACCGAGATTGGAAAGATTGCCAACTCGTTGAAGGGAAGCGACGATGCTGTTTTGGTCAAACCCGGCGACGGTGTTAGCTTGCTCACGGCAATCAGAAAAACCTGCTTCAATGTTATCATGAATGTCTTGGGTGTCACCGTGGGAACTCCATTGCAACGCAAGCTTTCGTGGTTGGCTATCATCTTATTTTGGGTGGCTGTCTTGTTTGCCATTGTGGTTATGGCGACCCAGAAGATGGATGTGAACAGGACCGTTGCCATATACGCTATTTGTGTTGCCTTGTCTATGATTCCGTCCTCGTTAGTGGTGGTTTTGACGATCACTATGGCCATTGGTGCGCAGGTGATGGTGACCAAAAACGTCATTGTGCGCAAATTGGACTCTCTTGAAGCGTTGGGTGGAGTGGATGACATTTGCTCTGACAAAACAGGTACACTCACCATGGGTAAGATGATTGCAAAGAAGCTCTGGATCCCAAGCGTCGGTACTTATGCAGTTTCAAATTCTAACGAAGCATACAATCCGACAGTTGGAGACGTTTCGTTTGTCAAGCAGTCCCCTATTGAGATGTTTGAAACCGACGAGGAGCCGAGCTACACGTCGAAATTGCCTTCTCCAAACCCAGCTGCGGTTGAAAGATGGATCACCACCGCCACGTTGGCAAACATCTCCTCTGTGCACGAGCTGGAGACCGAGAAAGGGAAGGTTTGGGAAGCGCAGGGTGATGCTACTGAAGTGGCCATCAATGTCTACACCACGAGATTGGGCTATCTGCGCGATGAGTTTATCGAAATGCATCAGTTGGAGCACTTCGCCGAGTTTCCTTTCGATTCAAGTATCAAGAGGATGTCGTCAATTTACGGCACAGACGAGAAGAGAGCCACGTTGTACACCAAAGGAGCAGTTGAAAGAGTCTTGAGCATTTGCACCACTTGGTACAACGGCGAAGAGAAAGTTCCTTTAACTGATGAAGACAGGCTGGTGATTGAAAAGAATATGGATAACTTGTCCAGCGAGGGTTTACGTGTATTGGCTTTTGCCCAGCGGAGCGTTGATTGCGTCAGTGAGAACATCAAACTGCGTGACCAGTTGGAGACCAATTTGACCTTTTTGGGCTTGATTGGTATTTACGACCCCCCAAGACCTGAAACTCGTCAGTCTGTCAAATTATGTCACAAGGCAGGCATCAACGTGCACATGTTGACAGGTGACATGTTAGGAACAGCCAGAGCGATTGCTCAAGAAGTTGGCATTTTACCCCACAATTTGTTCCACTACAGTGAAGACGTGGTGCAATCTATGTGTATGACTGCCAGTGAGTTTGACGCTTTGTCGGATGAACAGATTGATGAATTACCGATTTTGCCATTGGTCATTGCTCGTTGCGCTCCTCAAACTAAGGTCAGAATGATCGAAGCGTTGCACCGTCGTGGTAAATTCTGTGCCATGACAGGTGATGGAGTTAACGATTCACCCTCTTTGAAAAAGGCCGATGTTGGTATTGCTATGGGTCTCAACGGTTCCGACGTAGCGAAGGATGCTGCTGACATTGTCTTAACCGATGATAACTTTGCGTCCATCTTGCATGCTATTGAGGAGGGAAGAAGGATGTCATCGAATATTCAGAAATTCGTCTTGCAGTTGATGGCCGAAAATGTTGCCCAAGCATTGTACTTACTTATTGGTTTGGCATTTTTTGATAGCAGTGGGTTCTCTGTGTTCCCCCTTGCTCCTGTCGAAGTCTTGTGGATTATTGTGGTTACGTCCTGTTTCCCTGCCATGGGCTTGGGCCAAGAGAAAGCGAGTGATGATATTTTGGAATTGCCTCCGAACAACAAGACCTTCACAACAGAAGTCATCATCGACATGTTCGTTTACGGATTTTGTATGGCAGTGTGCTGTCTCATTGTCTTCATCATCGTTGTTTTCGGAAAGGGCGACGGTAATTTGGGTAACGGATGCAACGAAATGAGCGGCGAGAACTGTGGTTTGGTCTTCCGAGGCAGATCCGCAGCTTTTGCTGCCTTTACTTGGTGTGCCTTACTTCTTGCTTGGGAATGTATTCACACACGGTTGTCATTCTTCAATATGAGGCCAGAATCCGAAGACCCTTGGTACGTATCGTTGATGACTGATCTCTGGGATAACAAATTTTTGCTTTGGTCCGTATTGGGCGCGCTTGTGTCCGTCTTCCCTGTGATCTACATTCCTGTGATCAACGACAAGGTGTTTCTTCATGGCCCCATCGGCTACGAATGGGGACTTGCGGTTGCCTTCACCATATTGTTTTTGGCGGCTTGCGAGTTATGGAAATGGTTCAAAAGGGTTTACCTCCGGAGAGCCTCCGTCAATAACCCTGAGTATGATTTGGAAAGGACTGATCCTTTCCAGAAGTATGCTTCTTTCTCGAAGGCGAACACCATGGAAGTCTAGATTCAACATTACAAGAGTCTATTCGGCCTTTTTTTTTTTTTTTTTTTTTTTTTTTTTTTTTTGATTATATGCCTCTTCTCGTTTCATTTATTTCCTTACTGTGTATATTAAAAGATATCATTTTCGTATGGGCAGTTTAAGCTATTATGACCTTCTCTTTCGCACAATCCACACCAATCATCTCTCCCTCCACTCGGATCAATAGCGTGTTTCGGAGTGTGAATAGGTAAAGCATCGTTTTTAGCCCAAGATTCTGGATCAGGTAAGCTACCTGACTCCGGCGACGGCTGATTCGATTTGAATGTAAAAGCAGGATTTATGGGCGTGATGGCACTCCGTTCCGCCTCATAAGTTTCTATCTTCAACCTCAACAACAGAATTTCGTCATTGATTTTCTTGTTATCCTGTTTCAACTTGGAAATCTCATCATCTTTCAAACCCATTTCATTGTGATGTAGTCTGTCAACCTCTTCCAATGAGTTTTGGAGTTCTGAAAGTTCATCAAAAGAAGGGCGCATTTCCAAATCGTGCTTCAAATCCTCGATTGTCTTGCGCAACATGACGTCCTCACCACCTCGAGTGTTCAAACTTTCGACCTTCTCAATTAGTTGTGAGTTCTTCTCCTGCAAGAGCTGCACTTGCGACTGCGTCGACTTGAGATCAGTTTCCAAAGATTGAGCTTTGGCTTTGTGGGCCGTGAGGTCCTGTTCTTGCTGTGAAATCTGATCTAGTAAATGTTGCGACGCACTCGTGTCTGGTGACGTGTTTTCAAACTTGATAACCCTCTCTCTCTCGAGATCTCTCTCCAGCAATGCGATTTGTAACTGCGACTCGATGTCAGCTATTTGCTTTTTGAAAGTAGCCTCCTTTTCTTCATAATCTGAAATGGACATGCCTTCCACCTGGCGCAGTAACTGATCTACTGTCGGCGGTTTGCTGAGCTGCTCCTCCAACTGGATCTCGAGCTCGGCTATTCTGATCTCCTTTGCCTTAAACTTGGCTTGAATATCTTTCATCACAATCTCCATCGACGAAACATCCTGTGTCAACATATCAATTTTCTTCAAAAGCAGCTCGACGTACTCACCGTCTTCTTCACCCTTCGAGGAAGGTTGGAGGGCCGCAGAATCTTTGATCGATCTGTTTTCGGCCCTGAGTTGTTCGACCTCCTCCAACAAGCGGTCAAAGTCGGCAGACCTATTTCTCCCATGTCCGCCGTGATCGCTGTGTTTGTGCTTAAGAGCAGTTACCTCCTCCCTCAAGTCTTCAATCTTCAACTCATACAATTTTTCCGTTTCCAGTTGGGCTGTGAGCATCAAATCCAAACTTTGTCTCCATTCTTCACGCGCCCTCTCATACTCGTGCTTCTGCTTCTTGAGCCGTCTATCTCGGTCTTCCAAGCTTTTCTCGTATTCTTCTAGGAGGGGGTTGAGATCGTTCACGGTTGCTTGCAAATCTGTAAGGATCTCATTTTTCTCCCGAAGTATTCTCGATTTCTCCTCCAAAAGTAGCCTTGCGTCAGTCAATTCTTCCTCCAAAGCCTCCAAGCCCTGGTTCTCCAGATACAGTATTCTGATCAGGTTGGCTCCGGACGAGACTCTGTGCGAGTCCGCCCCGAACAATTCCTTGTTTGACAGGTGACGTTTTGGTAGGTTCAACTTCCGGGATACATTGAATGGACTTTCTCTCCCAGTTCCATTGCTTCTCACGACACTGTCGAAACTTCCGGCGCTAGAAAACCTCAGGCTGCTGGTCCGGCCCGGTGGGGAGGGCGTGTAAAGCATATCACGACTCGCAGCACCACCTTTGGTGTCTGTCGGGAGCCTAGGATTGGCTGCTCGAAGCCTATCCCAAGGTAGAAACAACCCCGAGAGTGGCTGTGCAACGTCAAAGTACTGCACTCCATCAACATCGCCATTATTTTTGCCTCGAGTCGCCGCAATTGTGTTGTCAAGTTCAATCCCTGCAAATGTTCCTGCCTTTCCCTCAATAGGCCCAATGTACTTGACGATTCCGTAGCCTCGGTTCAGACCAGGGATGACGACCCGTGTTCCTACGAGTTCCGTCATGTCAGAATTGTGACACTAGGATTTGAAGTGGAGCGGCTGACAAGTGAATGTTTTCGTAAGAAATAGCCGCGTGGAACAGATCGCGAAAGCGCGCAAAGAAGTTCATGCATGTCTTACATGCTCAGTTGACTATTACAGTTCAATGTCGAAATGCATCGCTCGAATATACACAATACACAATGCTCATGAGTGGGCCTAACTATCTATCTTCTCTGCCTTCAAAACATGAAGTTTGGGAGTGGAAGCATACCTCTGCGCGAGCTTCCTCCTCTGGCTTTCGTGATTGGCAATCTGCGCGGGTGTGAAAACATCAACGTCTCCCAAGGCAACGTCGGAGACTTTCCAGCCTGAAAGTTGGGTGATCTCGTGCTCGAGGCGTTTGCTGGCCTCGTGGTAAAGTCTTGACTTGAAGAGGATCGCATGTACCAGGCGTTCGAGTCGGCTTAGACTAACGTCGCTGAGATCTGACTCGACACCGAAAGGAATGAGCTTTTTGAGCACTTCTTCCTGCAACTTCTCCACATGTGCCAACTTCTTCCTCAAACTGTTCCTCAAAATTTCGTCCTTGACTTCTAGTGGCACGTCGTTTGTGTGCAAGCTTTGTTTGTATAGCACGGCCCGACGCATCATAAGCTCAAATTTCTCTTTTTTGCTTTCGGCTTCTGCAACTAGTTTCATGAGCTCATTCAATTTATCCGTGCTTGATTTGCCGGAGTGGACGGCATCAGCAGTATCAATTCGTGCAATGACAACAGCCTTTTTTAAATCCTCTAGATTTGCCAATCTCCACAAGGAAGGGTCACACAAGTCTTGCACCTCCAACTTCGGGCCGTGACTCTCGTGGTAGGCGATCAAATTGTCAATCTCCTCGGAGTTCAGCTGAAGAATGTCCAAGTGGCCCTGCGTAAACTGAACAAGCTCGGTAATTTTTCTTTCAACTTCCAGTTGAGGGAGGCGTTGAGGTTCACTGAAACCACCAAATTTCCTTAAGGTGACTTCAGGGGGTTCGGGGAACTCTTCCTCGTCAGAAACGATTTCAAATGATTCTTCATCAGAGCGATCAGATGATTCAGTTTCAGTTTCTGTTTCATGTGCGTCCGGAGAACTTGTTGGAGGGTTAGAAAACAAGCTTCCAGCCGCATTTGGTGGCTCGCGCGAGGTCAATGCATCTTGAGTCTTGAGATCAGTGATCTGGTCACTCGAACTATCGGTTGTTACTTTGTTTGCACCAAGGCTCGTTGGGGCTTCTCCAATGCTGAGGCCAGCAAGCGATGTCGTATCCAACGACCCACTATCTTTAGCTACATTATCCGCAAAAGATTTCGGCGACTGGAACTGGACTTGTTTCGCACCCTTCAAGTCAGACACTTGGCTCTTCTCCTGATTTCCGAGTTGTGATGGAGCCTTCTCACCGAAGGACAATAATGGAGTTTGTTCTTTACTTGACAACAGAACGCCGGAGCTTTGTGTACCTGTGGAAGTGGCGAGAGGGGACTCGGACTTATTTGAAGTCTCACTTTCGTTCAAGGACTTTTCACGCGAGCCCAAAATATCGAAGGGCGAACCCTGACGTGGTGAGTCCAAGTTTGCAAATGGTGATTTTATAGCGCTCAGCATGCTCGTTCCGATTTCGGGCACCTTTTCACTTTGTGGCTTGAAAGAATCACCGATGTTCTGTGAACCCACTTTGGTGACATTCTCATCGCCTGCAGGGCCACCAAAGAGACTCTGAGGTTTCGTCAGCGACAAGCCTGCAAAAGGGCTTTCTGTCTTTGTATGTGATGAGTTCGCAGGTTTGACTTCCTTTGCCCGTGGGAAACCTGCAAAGGGGCTTTCGGATTTTGTCAGCGACAAGCCCCCGAAAGGATTCTCAGGTTTTGTCAGCGGTAAACCTCCAAAGGGATTCTCAGGTTTCGTCAGCGACAAACCTCCGAAGTGATTGTCAGATTTTGTCAGCGACAAGCCTCCGAAGGGATTGTCAGTTTTTTTCAGCGACAAACCTCCGAAAGGGCTGTCCGTTTTCGTCAGCGACAAACCTCCGAAAGGGCTGTCCGTTTTCGTCAGCGACAAACCTCCGAAAGGACTGTCCGTTTTCGTCAGCGACAAACCTCCGAAAGGACTGTCCGTTTTTGTCAGCGACAAGCCTCCGAAAGGACTGTCTGTATTTGGTTGAGACAAGCCTCCGAAAGGAGATGGCGACTTGATGCCGTCCCCCTTCCCTGATGTTAGGTTCGCGAAAGGCGACGACACGTTACTGGTATCAGATCCTCCAGACGATAGGCTTGCAAAAGGCGACAGCGCCAGGTTACCGTACTTGGAGCCAAACGAGGACGTGGCTTGAGATGATGTTGGGGCCTTTTTGCTTCCGAAACCCAGCAGGCCAAACGCCGATTGTCCGAAACCTTTCTGGCCAAATGCAGAGCCAGAGCCGAAACTGGTTGTTCCGAAACTGACGCCACCAAAAGAGCTCGGCTTCGCTGTTTGTGACGAACCTCCGAAACCCAGCAGGCCGAATGCGGAGGCTTTCTGTGAGGGTTGTTCGTCCGTCGATGACGGAGCGGGCTTCACAGACTCCGATGGTGCGGGCGCCACAGATCCCGATGGTGCGGCAGTTGGCAGAGACGAAATGGAGGCAATAGCGCGCTGAAGACTGAGGGACTCCGTCTTCAAGCCGTGTGCATCGAACACATCCCACATCATGAGGTTTCCCACATTGTTGAGACACATTAAGCGAGGCAAGACGCCCGTGGCTTCATCTGCAGCCGCGCACGGCGCCTTGACTAGCCTGTCTGTTCCAAATATGTCAACCGCAAAGCCAACAGGAAGGGTGTCACTGTCATCTACGTCATCCATAGGTAGTTCCGCACGGTCTGAATCGTTCAACTGGGTAACGATTCTCGTATTGGTTCCGCACTCGACTGTAGAGACATCTGTGGATAATGCAGAGGTAAAGAACCCAAGGGAGGTGCCCTGAACCCAGTCGACGACACTGGCTGCGTAGAACGTTGGTGCACGGGCAATTTCTCCGAATGGAAGGGTGAATTGAAGAGCCAGATACGTGAGCGAGGCGCCTTCACGATGCGCAAGGGTGTGTATTGCGTCGTCACCTTCCTCGTCTGGCAAACCTGCGAGATACCAGTTCGCCTCGTCGATCGCAAAAACGGCATTGAGCTTGCCTGCGTCACTCACGTCGTGGGACGAGAGTTGCTCGCCGTGGGGCGAGAGAAAACTGAGTGTGCTGTCAGAAACGGCTGCGATCTGGGTGCCTTTGGCGCCCCAGCACGCGGCGTTTATGCCCTCGATTCTTTTGTCATTGACCACAAGGGTGTGGTTCTTGTCCAAGTAGATGAAACTGTCAGCAGTTGGCGACGGCTCTACCATGAGAACGTCCGAGGCAATCGTCGTGAACGACGCACTCCCTTGTAGGAGGTCTGTAGTGGAAGCCTTGTGCAAGACCCCGTCCGCCACAGCATAGACCAGACTGCCCGATGCATCGAAGCGGACATAGGTGGTGAGGTCCAACAGCACAGGGTGAAGTTTCGAGGCGAGCGATTCTTCGTTGTCCAAGTCCGACAACGTGCCCACGACAATGCTTTTGGTGTTGGAGGCGACGAAGTGGGTTTTCGAGATGTGCAACAATTGTAGCGGGGCCAGGGCGACGGCCTCGATGCCGAAGTCGATGGGGTCGAATAGGGAGACCCCGCCTTTCTTCACGGCTAGCCTGAAGCCAAGGTCCTCCGATGTGTACTCCTCAAGCTCGTTCATATGGAGAGATGGAGACCGGTCGAGGTGTAGTGAGGAATATAATGTATGCGCGAAGCAGTAAAACGCTCCAACTTCGCGAAGGGCAAGCTGCGAAAGCGAGAACAGAGAAACGTGAGAGGTGAGATTGTGAGAAGGATGTAATTGGGGAAGGAGATGAATTGTGAGAAGGACGAATCTTCAAAAGGAAATGAGAATGCAAGAAAGAGGGGAAAGTAAGTAAAGCGACTACGGCGGTGGATGGAGGGGCTAGGCAAAACGGGCGTGACGGAACTGAGAAGAGAGGCCATTCCATATCTTCAGAAAGATAGGGCTAGGCAAGAAGAAGATAATCACAGCAATTGCGGCCGCCGAGGAGGTAGTTGTACCTATCGCGCGCCATGACCCGAAGGTCGAGCAGTTGTTCGAAATGGAAAGAAGCTGGCTAAGCGCCAACAGCCAAAGTGCGTACAATTGCGAGGACAATACCAATAGAGGAAGCGCGAAAGAGAAGTAGACCACGGAGACTTGAAGTGAATATATGAGAGGCGACGTGAGAGGCGATAATACTACCTGCTGACTTTGCTTGAACTCTTCTTGTTCTGGGTCTGAATTGTTTATGTCTTCTTGATTCACCGCCAATCTTAAACTATCATGACCTGTTTACTGTAAAGGCACTATAGAGAAGTCGAGAGCCGGGCGACATCAGATCGCACTCTGTATCTTTACTTCAGACAACACTTTCCTTTCTGGGGACCAGTATTAAGCAGACGTCCGAAGGAGCTCACCGTATTCCGCTTTGCGAATCGAAATAAT
Source organism: Helenozyma rhizophorensis (assembly GCA_030573355.1). NCBI lineage: Eukaryota > Fungi > Ascomycota > Pichiomycetes > Serinales > Metschnikowiaceae > Helenozyma > Helenozyma rhizophorensis. The sequence continues at coordinate 15,326 of JAJMDD010000026.1, forward strand.
TCACATCGCCGCAAATACATAGTGCTCCCTTGTAGTCCAATGCGCATTACTGCCTTCGCAATCATCAATCACCACTTCCATACAAAGCTTGCAAGGGTATAGATGATTGTTGGACTTGCAAACGGAGATACCGTCACGAATGTGGTCTCTTCCTCCGTATTTTTATTTGCCTAATTATTTCGGGGTTGAAATATCGGATGAAGAGCTATTTATGGACTCAGGTGAACGAGTGTATCGTACGTCAACTGGATCTCATGCGTTCTCTATTGCAAGTCTGCTCAATGGATATAAAAGTCTCCTTTCTTCAGACTGTGGTAGCAAGAACAAGTAAGTCAAAGTAAAATTGTGGCTGCATCGCTCTACTGTGTTCTCCGTACATGAAGTAAAGAACCACTCAAAAGGAGACATCATATAGGTCTGCTTTCAGATTGAAGTCGACTTATTCTTCGCTCGCTCGATCATCGAGTTGTCAATAAACGATCTGCGTAATGGAAGCTTATGCAAATAGCGGATAACAATACAATAGCACCCCCGAGAAGCTTGAGAACTTCTAACGGCTGGTCCGCACCCCATTTGGCATCACTCCAAATGTACAAAATCGGATGATTCCCAAAGAGAGATTCACAAAGAGAGAAGCTCTCGCTCTCAACAGGGGGGAAAGCCGTTCTTATTGATACATCCCAATTACACCTAGGTATGTTACCTTGACTCGTTCTAACAATAGCATTAGACCAGTCAGCGCCATCCAAGGATTCTGGCAGATTGGCAAGCGCATACTTCACGGCGTCTGCCAAAGACATGTTCGGATCAAGGTAAAAACACGCAGAAGCCTCGGGGAACCATGTAATTATCCCTGACTTTCTCCAGCAGTACTTAACGAGAAGCTGTTGATGGGTGGGGGAGTGGCCCTCTGGAGCCAATTCGTCTTTACCGCTGGAAGGAGGCACGTCTGCAAGCTCTGAAGGTGCCTCCCCAGATCGAGAAGGAACTCGTTTTCGCTCCTTTTGCTCAATGTTCATGTCACAATTCAAGAAATGGGGAGAAGTATTTTGAACATTGTATGTTGCGAGACTTCGTAGGGCTGCAGATCACTTACCGGACAATGCTGTAAACCCAAAAGAAACCACGCACAGATGCCGAAACGCATTCCATGAAGAAGCCGGAAGCGCCAACACGAATGTGGAACAAGCCATATGAGGTTGCCAGACGAATCGGCTTGACCTCGTAAATTTGTGTCAAAATACTACTTGGTAACTGGCGAGATGTAGGAGACAGTCCGTTGATATAGACGTTTTGAAGCACCTTGTTGATGCAGTTTACAGCTTAATGACTGGTTCACTATTAATTTTAGTGGATCTCATGCTAAGCCTCCATGCACCGTTGAAAGCCACCGTTATAGAAATGGTGCGCATTGGTGGAGAGTCCAAATAACAAAATTTCAGGGTAATACTTGTTTAACGTCTCATCACGACTCTGTAAGATACAATCTGACGTTCCTATGAGCGTTCTGATTATCTGTTTCTCGCTGTCAATTGCTTGGCCAACGTAGCCCCTTCTACATCGTGAGCTGGGAGAGCTTATCATAGCACTACAACCCAGTTAGACTGTCTCTACATCCACGCATCCCAGAGTATCGTACTGCTGTGAGGCTTGGGCGGTGTAACTACAGTGTAACATACAGTGTACGTACAGTGTACGTACACTGTAAGAGACAGAGTAGGTGAGTCAGTGAGATAGCAAGACGTGATCGTGTAGTGAGATTTGTACAGTGAGAACAGGAAAAGAGAACAGCGTGAATGAACAGTGAGTGAGCACAATGAGCGAGTTCAGTGAGTACGTGAGTGGTTCAGTGGTTGAGTACGTGGGTGAGTACGTGGGTGAGTACGTGGGTGAGAACAGTGGTTGAGAATAGTAAGTGCAAACAGTGAGTGAAAAAGTGAGTGAGAAGTGTGAGAAGTGTGAGTGAGAGTGTGAATGAGAAGAGTATATGAGAAGAGTGAGTGTGACTGGAACAGAGAGGGTACAGGTTATGTGGAGAAGACATGCGGAGGTCTGTCGCTGTGACGAGTCTGCAATGATTCAGTGCGCGGAGATAAAGAGGTGAGAAAAAAAAAAGAACCCGCAATGAGAACCGCACGTAGAAGCAACAGCGCAGGCGGCTAAGTAGTTAAAATGCCCCCGGATAGGGTCCCGAAGGTCCTGGATAAACACCGAATAAGCTCCCGGATAAACGCTGAATAAGCTCCTGCCCTGGGCCCTGGAGCTCTGGGGCGTGAGGCTGGCCCCGCTACTCCTGCACTCTCCACAAACCCCAACTACCCCAGGTCCATGTACGGCTTGCCCATCCCCCGCAACAACGGGCACAACCAGCTGCTGCCCCCCACGCACTTCCGCGACCTGGCGCGCAGCGCCATCTACCAGCAGCTACCGGTGCTGGTGGCCGCGTCGTCGGCCGCAACCGTGCGGTCCGCCCCGTCGCAGTTCAAGCCGCTCCACCACTCGCAGAAGCTGCACCGGTCGCTGGGCCTGAGCGTGTTCTCGTGGGGCAAGCGCTCCGTGCGGCTGGCGCCGTCCATCTACTCGTCGTCCACGGCCACCATCCCCGAGGACGCCGAGCCCACCACCACCACCGTGGAGCAGCTCATCAACGACATAGCGCTCCACGAGGGCTACGCCCGCGAGCAGTACGTGCAGCGCACGCGCGAGCAGGGCCGGCCCCCGGACGCCGACGACAGCGACCAGTACAAGATCCTGTTGGGCAGCGAGCTCCAGTACCAGAACGTGCCGGAGTCGCTCGTGGACTGGAACCTCAACGTCACGCGGTGCAAGCTCATGGTCACGGACATGCCCATGGTGCTGCTGTCGCCGGACCTCAAGTACCCCGCGCACGCGCTCCCGCAGCTCGTGGGCGACTTGGCGCAGATCTGCCAGATCATCCTCCTACAGCCGCACATCACCGACAAGGAGCTCATCTACACGCTCTGCCTGTCCAACTTGTACGCGGAGCACAACCTCGACGGCAACTTCAAGAAGTCCGTGGCGGACATCTCCGTCAAGCAGTCGCGGCTCCTCCAGATCAACCAGCCCAAGCGGCCGTTGCCGCTGCCGCCCATCACGCCCGCGGACCAGCTGTTCCTCACGTTCCAGTACAAGGAGATCGCCATCCGCAACTACTTGGTCAACTTGGCCGCGGCCGCCACCACCGCGTACGAGTACAAGCTCAAGAGCGACGCCATCAAGAAGGAGCTCCGCATGCTGCTGGCGAACGGCGAAAAGCGCAAGCTCACCAAGGAGGAGAAGAAGGCGCTTTGGGACAATGTGCGCCTGGACGTGTTCAAGCGCGCCGGGTTGGAGGAATAATAGAATAGAGCACCATCCATCACTGTACCATCACACCCACACTCGTACCATCTCACCCACACTCGTACCATCACACTCACACTCGTAGCACCATCACACCCATCCACACTCCTTCCCATTCTCCGCATTGTGCCTAGCGTATTCATGGCTACAGTGTGTCATGGCTACAGTGTATCAATGCTACATTGTGTCATGGCTACAGTGTATACAGCGTTCATGCAAGATGTACATTGGCTGCCGTTAATAACCCCGTCTCTTCTCCTTGATCTTCTTGTAGTGTTTCTTCCCGCCGCTCTTGTTGACCTTCTGGATCTCCGAGTACTTCTTCTTGAAGTACGTCGAGCTGGCGCCGTCGTTCAAGATCTCCTCCGCTAGCGTCTTGCCCCTGTTGCGTCTCGCTATGCGTGCAGAGTAGAACTCGGTGTTGCCCTCGATGATGGTGCCGGACTGGAAGTACTGCGGAATCTCCCACTTCTCCTTCTTGTAGTGTCTCTTGGGGTCCAACGCACTTCTGTTCTTGAGAATCAACAAGTCTCTTTTTATTTCGGGCGTGAGCTCCGGCTTCTTCATGTGGAACCACCGTGCCCCGGCGTCCGCGTCCTTGTCCCTCTCCTTCCTTTGCACCGCAATGGGGTCGTTCACCCTCACCACGAGAGACAGCGTCTTTTCTTGTGCTGCATTCTTCATGTCCCTTTCCAAGTTGCTCTCAATCTTGGGAAGGTTGGCCAACTCGTCCTGGATGTTGGCGAGGCCCTTCTCCTGCGCCGTCGCCGTGGCTTCTTTCGCGAGCTCGGCGAAGAGCTGATCTAGCGGAACATCCGGAACGATTGCCAACTCCGCAACAGACCCTTGTGCCGTCTCGCTCTCGGACATTTCTGCTATCTGATTTAGCTTCATGGTGCGATGAGCTTGAACCGCAATCTGTGCACTCCGCGATATGAGCACCTCTCCACAAGCGTCATCATACCGAAAAGACACAAGTGAACGTAGAATCAATGTAAGTAAGTCAAGGGCAATCAATGAGCGAGTCAATGAGCAAGGGAGGTGGTCAAGGAGTGAGGTGAGGAGGTGAGGAGGAGGTGAGGGAGAGGGAGGAGGAGTGAGGCAGGGTGACATAATGTACATTAAGCAAGGCCCTCCTTCAAAAGGCTCTCGTCCACAGCGTCTAGCGGCGGCTCGCCCCCCTTGGCCGGCAACCCCACGTGCACGTTGGCGTCGAGCAAGATCTGGTTGATGGTCCAGAGGCGCCGCTTCTCGGTCACCGCCTGGCTGAGCCGGTGGGTCACGATCTTGTTCACGCGCGACGCCGTCGCTAGCACCGAGAGCAAGCGGTCGTGCGTGCGCTGCAACTCGGCCAACGTCGAGCCGTTCGCGGCGCCTGGCGCCGCCTCGTGCTCGGCTGCCGCCGCCTTGGTCTCGTCGTACGCGTGCACCAACGACGGGTTGGCCTCCACCTCGTGCATGCCGATGAGCTCGTCGTCCGGGTTGTCCAAGAACTTCTTGTAGCGCACGTTGGCCAAGTCGTGCTGGCGGGTCTCCACCGGCTGGGAGTACAAGGTGCTGAGCGTCGGGGCGTCGTCCAGAAGCGCGTCCACGAAGCGGCGCGAGAACCACCACGGCATGCGGAGCTCGTAGTCCTTGTTCAACAACTCCGCGTACTTCTCGTCCGTCATGGCGTCCAAGTTGAAGTCCGCCGGGAACTCCAGCTTGCCCTTGTCCGCGCGATATCGCATGAGCCCGACGGCGTCTCTGTGCTGGTGCAAGTCGTGCACGCCCTTGACGTGCTTGGCGAGCGCGTCCGACCGCGTGAAGTGCTTCTCGCACTCGGGGATGGGGCAGAAGTACGGCTTCTCGCCCGTGTGCGTGCGGCAGTGCGAGATGAGGGCGAACCGCGACGGCTGCTCCACGTCGAAGCGCAGGCAGCCCTCCCACTGGCAGCTGAAGCGCACGGGCGTGTGCGGCGAGATCACCTGCACTTGCACCAAGTGCTGGTTGCTGACGTGGGTGACGAGCGCCGCCAACGACGCGAAGTTGCCGGCGGAGCACCCGACCCACTTGCACACGAAGTCGTCGGCAGGCTTCTTGGGCGCCTTTTTGGTCCACTTGGCGTCGCCCGCGGGCACGGAGGGCGGGGGTTCTAGCGACATGTGGAGTTGTAGATGTAGACTTGAGTAGTCGCACTCATCTACACTCCACATGCTCATACAACTCATACCACCATACTCATACTCAACTCATACTCAACTCATACTCAAACTCATATTCGTACTCATACTCAAACTCATACTCAATCATTCACATACTGATCTTACTCAAAGAGCTCGTACTGGTAGTACTCATGTACATAGTACTCGCTGTAATCGTAGTACACATACTGCCCATATTACTCATTATGTACTTATAGTCAAGGTACGCATTCATACTGTTCATAGTATGCTCACACTGCTCATACTAGACTCGTATTCTTTACACTCAACCATACTCGCTTATACTCATGGTATGTTCACACTCATGTGTTCACATTCTCGCACCACTCATACCTCACTATGCTCACACTATGCTCACACTATAGTCGTATAGGCCAATTGTAGTAATACTTCTATACTCTTACTACCCATTGAGCGCATAGTATTCACAGTTCTCATAGCACTCATGGTCTCGCATAAATCATGGTATACTCGACTATGCTCAAAGTATACCATAGTATACTCACTCTACTATACTCATACTACTCGTATCCATCCTAGTACTACTCATACTGTCCTATAGTACATTCATACCACACTATCGTATTTTTCATATTGTACCCATATTATACCCCATTATCCACCAAATACACATGCTATGTCATACTACAGTCATACTAAACTCGCACTTTACTCAATCTTCTCTTGTAGTCTAATTGAGTCATATGGTCACTCTGTATCACACTGTACTCAATCCAGTCCGGTTAATGCACCACTATCATTGACTCATACCGGAATCCCGAGCCTTGAGCCATACTCGCTAACAATCTACTAACCGAATAAGCGACCTGGCTGCACCGCTTCACTCATCTACTTCACTCAACTGTAATTGCGTCCAAGCCATCCATGTTGCACGTACAAAGATGCGATATCGCCGTACTACTTGGCTGTCTGCTTGTCTGTTCTCTTGTCATGCATTGGTGCCTCCGTGTAGCGCTCATTCCAGCAGATGGGTGCGAATCTAGGACGTCTACTCGGACGCCGTGCTTCTAATCCTCTACATTGCTCTATTAACCCACCAAGTCGTCGTCCAATCTGGCGGCAGGGTTCGTCTCGACGAAGTTCAACTCCACCTTGTGGCCCAACAAGTCGCGGATGTTCTTCACACCGTACTTGATCATCGTAGGGCGCTCCAACGAAAGACCCCAGCCCAACACGCGCATGTTGGCAGGCAAGCCCATGGGCGCCAACATCTCGGGGCGGAACATGCCCGAGTTTCCGATCTCCACCCACTTGCCCATGCCCTTGTGGTACGCGAAAATCTCCATCGAGGGTTCCGTGTAGGGGTTGTACGCGGCCTTGAACCGCAAGCCGTCCACACCCATCTTGGAGAAGAAGTCCTCCATGAAGCCAATCAAGTCGCCCAACGTGATGTCGTAGCCGGCGAGCACACCCTCCACCTGGTGGAACTCGGCCAAGTGCGTGGCGTCCACGGCCTCGTTACGGAACACCCGGTCGATGGAGAACAAGCGCGTGTGCTTGGGGTTCTCGGCCAACTTCTTCAACATGGCCGCCGAGATGGCCGTCGTGTGCGTTCTCAACACCGTCCGAAGCGACTCCTCCTCCTTCCAGGGGTATCTGTAGCCGATGGAGCCGAACTTGCCCTCCTGGTGCACGGCCTTGATGTCCTCCAAGTACTGCGCGTCTTCAGGGCGCTTGGCAAACGCAGGGTCTTTGAGGTAGAAGGTGTCCTGCAAGTCTCTGGCGGGGTGCTGCTGCGGCACGAACAACGTGTCGAAGTTCCAGAACCCCAGCTCGACGTACTGGTTGGCGGGCATTTCCGTGAAGCCCATGGAGAAGAAGATCTGGCGGAACTCCTCGCGCACCTTCATCAACGGGTGCAACGCGCCCGACTGGGGCGGCACGCCCTCGGAGTTGAAGTTGTATGCTTTGAAGTTGGCGTTCTTCCAGCTGCCGTTGGCCACCATGTCGGCCGTGATGTCCGTCTCGTAGTTGGTGATGGTCAACGCGAACTGCGGGCCCTTGGCCACACGGTAGCCCACGATCTTGGTCAACGTGATTAACTTTCTCTTCTTCAAGTCCGTCAACTGGTTCTTGTCCGTCAATGCGCCGGTGGCCTTGATGGTCTTCAACTGCTCCACCACGCTGTCCTCGGGAAGCGTGTCAACAGAGGCAACCAAGCGGTCGCCGTCCTTGGAGATCCAGCCGTTCTTGAAGGCCTTGCCCTGGCCCAACTTGCCCACGGCGCCCAACTTGGCGTTCACGTCTGCGATCTTCAAGCCGTCGAGCGACTTCAACACCTCGTCCAACAAGCGGATCTCGTGGGAGCCGGAAACCAAAAACTTCTCCGCCTCCTCGGTCAACACCCAGTAGTCGGTCTCGATCTTGGTGAAGGTGACCATTTCTCTGGCGCTTAACGACGTCAACGACGCCTGCAACAGGCCGACATCCACCTCCCGGAACTCGGCCAGGTCCAACGTGTTGGGAATGCTGCCGTGCTTGTCGAGAGCTTGCAACAACCTTATGGACAAGTCAGACATAGCTAGTGGTATTGGTGGTATTGGTGGTGGTTACTGTGTGAGTAAGTATGAGTAACCTGAAAGAGTTTTTCGGGTGCTGAGAATTACGCAAATCCCGCGCGCGCGTCCGCGCACGCGTAAACCCTGGCCCGGCCCTGGCCCAGCATAAGCCTTTTTAGCCAGATATCCAACACCTTAGGTTGCTGCCCGCCCGTGCCGATGTTATCTTCTCGTTCCTTTTGTGACGATGGAGATCCGTTTTTGGCTGCGCCTCTCGCGAGCGTCGTGGGCGCCGTGACCATAGGGACAATAGGCCACGTGAGGTCACTCCAAGTAGAAGGGGCAGTATCAACGGCGGAAGATTCAGGTGCAGATGACATCCAGAAGCCGAGTACAGGACCCACAGCCGCAGGCATCGTAATGAGACGACCGGATGCCGGCCAAGACGGACACCCTGCACGGAACATGTCTTCAGAGTGACCATGCGGCTTGCGCAAGATTGCTACTGCGGGACTATAAATTGCTGGCGTTTCCGTAGATTGTGGCCATCTATTCCCCCTTCATCATGGTTTGCGGCGACATCATCAAAATCATCATAGCTATCATCTTGCCTCCATTGGGAGTGTTCCTCGAAACCGGCTGCTCGGGTGCGTTCTTGTTGAACATCCTTTTGACCTGTCTTGGCTACATCCCCGGTATCATCCACGCTGTGTGGATCATCTCCACGCGGTAATTTATTAATACACAATTGAGACTACCTACGCCGTACGGCTTGTATTGCGCTTGTACTTGTATTTTCTCTGGACTGGATGTTGCAGCCACTGGTGATAGCCGGCTGGCACTGGCAACGGCTCTCATTGCGACACGTGCAAATACCCGACGTGCCTCCGAGCGATAGCTTATTGGTGTCTCGACTTGGAATCCAGGACCCTCCACGGCTCGTCTAATGTACGGTTCCGACTTGTCTCATGCAATTGCTGAGTCCTGCAGTTGACCACTTGCTCATGGCTGGGTTGCTCCACAATAGACGTCACGCTATACAAGGTCTATGTCGGGTTTTCGCGACAAGCATAAGTCTATGTCGGGACTTAGGTGCCGTAGCTACACGAGTTGTGTCTTGTCTCCACTACTACGGGTGAATTGCCTCTACTATGGGTGAATTGCCTCTACAATGGGTGAATTGCTGTATCTGCCTCTACTATAGGTGAATAGCTGGTGTTGCCTCTACTATACTAGGTACCTAGGTGTGCGCCTAGAAGTTGATGGGCTTGTCGAAGGTGGCCAAAGCAGCCTCCTTGAACGCCTCGGACAACGTGGGGTGCGCGTGGCAGGTTCTGGCAATGTCCTCGGTGGACGCACCGTACTCCAAGGCCAAGCCGCCCTCGGCGATCATCTCGCCGGCGTTGGGGCCAATGATGTGCACACCCAACACGCGCTGGGTCTCCGCGTCCGCGAGGAACTTGACGAAGCCGTCGGTGTCGAGGTTAGTCTTGGCTCTCGAGTTGGCGATGAAGGGGAACTTGCCCACCTTGTACTCGACGCCGTCCTTCTTCAACTGCTCCTCGGTGGCGCCGACCGACGCCACCTCGGGATGCGTGTACATCACCGAGGGGATGACGCCGTAGTTCACGTGGCCGTGGCCGTGCTTGATGTACTCGGCGGCGGCAATGCCCTCCTCCTCGGCCTTGTGCGCCAACATGGCGCCGAACGTCACGTCTCCGATGACACGGATGTGAGGCTTGGCGGTGCGGAACTGCGAGTCAATCACCAACCGGCCCTTGTCGTCCTGCTCCAAGCCCACGGCCTCGAAGTTCAAGCCCTTGGTGTAGGGTCTTCTGCCAATGGCCACCAACAACACGTCCGCGTCGATCTCGTCGGCCTTGCCGCTCTTGACGTCCTCAATGCCCACCTTGACAATGTCGCCGTCGCGCTTGCCGTGCGTGACCTTGGTGTTCAACTTGAACTTGAGGCCCTGCTTGGCCAACAACTTCTGCGTGGCCTTGGCAACCTCACCGTCCATGCCGGCACCGATGGCGCCCTGGAACTCAATGATGGTCACCTCGGAGCCCAAACGCGACCACACGGACGCCATCTCCAAACCAATGATACCACCACCAATGATGGCCATCTTCTTGGGCACCTCCTTCAACGCCAACGCGCCGGTGGACGTGACAATGCGCTCCTCGTCGATCTCGATGCCGGGGAAAGGCGTGGGCTCGGAGCCCGTGGCCACGGTGATGTTGTCCGCAGTCACGTCGTACTCCTCGCCGTCGAGGCCCTTGACGTGCACGGTCTTGTCGTCCACAAACGAGCCGTGGCCCTTGAGGTAGGTGACGCCGTTCTTCTTGAAGAGCATCTCGACACCCAGCGTCAAGCCCTTGACCGCCTTGTCCTTGGCGGCCTGCAACTTCGTGATGTTCACGCTCACGTCGCCGCCAATCTCGATACCGCGGTTGGCCGAGTCGTGCTTGATCTGGTGGTACAAGTGCGAGTTGTTCAACAACGCCTTGGAGGGGATGCACCCCACGTTGAGGCAGGTGCCGCCGAGAGCCCCGCGGGACTCAATGCATGCGGTCTTGAGGTTGAGCTGCGCCAACTTGATGGCGTGCACGTACCCGCCGGGGCCGCCGCCGATCACGACCGCGTCGTAGTGGCCGGCCTTGGACGAGTTGAATCTGAGAAACTGTCTGATGTTGGTTCTCAACATGGTTAGCAAGTGGTTACTAATTTTTCTGTGCGAATAGGCGTGTTTTCTATGGAGGACAGCCCGGCGAGCGCAGGGTCGGCACCACCGGGCACGAATGCTCCGGCGCGGGTCCGCTGCAACTTGGGCCCACACCCATAAAAAACTCGGGAACGTGGATGCACTAGGACGCTGTGGAGCGTCGTCCGGGCTGTGCGGGCTTTAAAGTGCGAAGCTTGGTCGCAAGTCTGGATCTTGTTGGCTGTTGTGCGCGTTGCTGACAAAGAGTGAGACCAAGCTAGAGTGAGTCACGAGAGCCCGGAGGAGAGAGGATGATTTGTAATCTATGCATCGGGTCACGGATGGATGACATGTAGTCATCGGAGGGTAGAGTTGTGGTTGCGTTGGGGTAGAGTGGTCGTTGAGTGGTAGAGTGGTGGGGTCGTGGTGGTTAGTGGTCGTAGAGGGAGTATTCTACTGATGTCTGGAGTGGTCAATGACTGTAAGGTTAGTGCCCTCTTCTCTCAATGCATTGTGTGTATGGCATGTGTATGATGCGGAGATGTCGTTCTGTGGGTTCAATTCTGTGGGTCATGGAACAACCGTCAACTTCCCTGCGGGTGCATCGTTGGTATCGCGCTTCAAGACGTCCACGTAGTCACGGCTCTTTTTGCACACCGCGGCCATATCAAGGCCCTGCGCTGTCCACGACGCGGCGCTCAACCCATGGCACGCGGACCAGGCGTTGATCGTCTGGAATCGGAGCTCCCAGTCCGTGGGGCCCAAGATGTCCTCGAACTGGCCGAGCGTCTTGACACTGCGCGTCTTGTAGTCGTAGCGCGACTTCTCCGAGAGCTCGTTCACCATGGCATTCACCTTGGGATGGTTGACATGCATGAAGAACACGTCCGGGTGGTGGATGTGCTTGTTCTGCTCAAAGAACTCCTTCTTCAAGTCCCGCGTGTAGTCGCCCTCCTGGAACGGATTGAGGCGCACATCAAGACGCTTGGTCGCGAGCCACCGCCGCCACGCATGCTTGAATTCCAGCGCCTGCGCGGGGTCCCGTTGCAACATTGTGCTCTCGTCAAAATAGAACTTGCCCTTCTCCACCACCTTCTCGCGTTGCACGCCGCTGAAGATAACCTCCCATTCTGTCAAGTAGTACGCCTCGTTCATCACATGCAACGCGGGCACAAACGTCTCGCGGTCTCCGCTGCCGAACGTGCCTTGGTATAACAACGCGTAGTAGAGCTTCGGCCCGTGAAGGTTGTAGTACATGGATAGGAGCAAGCTTCGCATGCGCTCGGTCTTCGACACCAAAAGCTGCCCAGACTCCACGCTGCGAAACGGAGGAACGCCGTCCAAATCGTGGAAGAGGACGTCGTTGTCTCGGTTGCCCGATATGTAGGCGTTGAAGTCGCCATCGTTGGCCAAGCCATCTCTGCGGACTACCTCGCCTGGAGTAAAACGAGCAATGTCGTAATAGAGCGGGGCGGCGCCCTTGTGCCAGATGTCGGGCCAGAGAACGAATTTCGTCCGAAGGTACGGCTCAGACTCGAAGAGGGTATCCACGTTCCTGATCGGGAAGTTGTCTGCGTCGAGAATGAGCGTGTTGTCGAACGACGAGAGAATGACGGCCATGGCCTTGAGCTGGAACGCGACGAGCTTCATCTTCGCGTACAAGGTGGGGCCGAGCTCGCGCTCCATCACCAAGCACTTGGCGTTGAGCTTGGGCAATACCTCGTCACACGCATGCTTGTCGTAGGCACTCTCCGTGTCTAGAAGGATCTCCACGGGAAGCTTGGAGCCGAGCTCGCGAATCTGGATCACCACATTCATGGCACCGAGCAAGTGGGTCTTGCTGGCGGAGATGACAATGCCGGTGCCTGAGTACACGTGGCTCGGAGGCACAGGGAGCTGGCGGATCGCCTTCACCGCGGCGTCGTGCGACAGCTGCAAGTCTTTATACATTTCCTCGCCAACCTTTGCTCTTGTCAAGAACTTCTTGGAATACAACGGCCGGTTCACCTCGTGCATCATGTTGCCGTAGATTGCAGTGCCTTTCTCCTCCACCTCTTTCGTCGTTGGAGCACATCCGTACATGATGTCGTTGATGATTTGCTCAAAGTAGGCCCTGCGGCTATGTCCCGTCTGGGAGCCCTCCACCTCTTTCTCGTACTTCTTTTTGTACTCCTCCTCGACCTCCCGCTGAATAGCTTTGACGTAGTCGCTTCCGGACTCGGCCAATTTTTTGGCAAGTTCGTTTTTCACTTCTTGATGGGGCACAGGTAGCGTCTTCGCTTTCTCGGCAAAATTGCCGAGCTGCTTGTCGGACTTGGTCAACTCGGAGCTAAAGATGTAGTACTCGCTGGCGCCGTCGAGCTTCCATATCGAGCTCGACTCCGACGTCGGTAGCAAGTCCAAAATCGGACGGGATGAGTATAGGTAGAGCAAGTTGACCACCACTATAAGCGGCACAAGCACATATAGCACTCGCCGTGCAAGCTGCGGAGGCACATTCGGGAACATCGAAAAGAACGTTAGTGCACGAAGCGTCAAAAGCCCATGTGGCGCAGGCGATTTGGAGGCTTCTCTCCGAGCTAATGCTGGTTATGAGCGCGCATCGCGGTCTGGACGCCAGCCGTTCATCTCCATAGATGGGGCAACATTTCGAGGATTTAGCCGCTCGAGAGCATCCAATGGCCAATGTCTGTCCAAGTATATGAGCGTGTCACAATGATTTTTGGTACTGTTCTCGTGTGCCTCGAAGTTCCCTCGGTAGATCAATATTATTCTGTAGATCATCAATAATGGCTGATTGAGATGGAACAGTTTACGAGACAGACGCACCAGAGAGCACATTGGAATTGTCAAAGAGATGCGGCACAACCTTCAGGAATTACCGGTATCATTAGTGCAATGTATTTCAATGCACGCATGTCAATGCACGTACGTCAATTCAACGTATGCCAATGCAAGTTGCGAAAGCTCGACGAAGCGGAACGAAGAAGCGGGCTCACGTAGCCGGAAGTAGAGGCAGAGGATGCAGAGGAGCAGAGACAGAGGAGCAGAGACAGGACGAACCCTCGTGTATCTATAGTCTAGCCTCGTTCAAAGAGTAGATGCCCATCATGTACGCCATGCGCGTCACCACCAAGTCAATAGCCATCTGGATGGAGTCCTTGGCCAAGTCGACCTTCGACCCGTCCACCTCCTGCCAACTCACCGGGATCTCGGCCATGTGCACGCCCTGGAGCTCGGCCAACAACAAGATCTCCACGTCGAAGATCCACCGCTCCGTGTGCATGTGCGGGAAGATCATCCGCACGGACTCGCGGTTGAACATCTTGAACCCGCACTGCGTGTCCTGGATGTGGCGGATGCCAAACACGTACACGAGCGTGTGCAAGCCGAACATCAAGAAGTTGCGCACGAACGACCGCTTCACCACGGCGTCCGTGTTGACCATGTGGGCGCGCGAGCCGAGCGCGATCGCCGGGCCGTGCTGCTGCTGCAACGATGCGGCCAACTTCCCTGCGTCGCTGAACTTGGACGCGCCGTCCGCGTCCGCAAAGAGTAGGTACTTGCCGCTGCCGTGAAGAATGCCATGCGTAACAGCTCCACCCTTGCCGCGGTTGCTGGAGAGCTTCACCACCTTGAGCACGTGCGGCGGGAGCCCCAACCGTGACGCCTCGGCCAATGCAAACTCGTCGGTGCCGTCTTTGCTGCCGTCGTCGACAATGACGATCTCGTAGTCGCCCTTGTAGTGTTCCTCCAAGTACTCCACCGCCTCCTCGAGCATCTTGCCCAAGCGCGCGGTCTCGTTGTAGCACGGCACCACCACCGTGAGTGCTAGCGTGTGGTCTGTGGCTTTGAGTGGAGTTGTGCGAGGTGGAAGATCATACACGGTGCCCTCTCCGTCGTTCGTTTTGTACTTCAGCTCGCAGGGCGTGGGCGGCCGCGGGTGGTGCGAGAACAAGATCACAGCTCCGTATACGACGGCGAGCGCCGTGGCGACGAGCGCCAACAAGTGAATCGCCCAGGACATGTTGATGAGTCGCGTTCGGCACACAGCGCGACATACCGTACGTAAGTACCATCTTGCAGTACAATTCGCGAGGCACATACATTCGAGAGGAAGATCGAGAGGCAAGCACATATTCAAGAGGAAGAGACCATTCAGAGGCAAGGAGTAGATACGATTCAGTAGATTCCTGTGGTTGATTCAGTTGATTCTAGATTCTCGTAGGGTTCATGTAGGTTGATTCTCGTGTGATTCATGTTCATGTAGATAGCGTGGTAATTAGGTGGTCATGGCAGTGGATAGGTCAGTTCGTCGACGCAAGCTTCGTCACGCGGTTGTTGAGGCACCGCGCGTTGTTCAAGAACACCTCCACCAACTCCTCGAAGCGGATGGAGTCCAGCCCGTCGCGGATCTTGTCGAACCCGCGGAAGATCTGGTAGGTGTCGATCTCGAGCTCAAGCTCCCACGTCTTGGTGTACTCCGTCACCGCCTTGCCGCTGCTGTTCTTCAGCGTCTGCGGCACCCGCACCTCGGTGAAGTCGAACTTGGTCACCGTGGGCGCGTGCGACCACGACGTGCGCTTCTTCATGCGCTGGAGCGCCGCCTTGTTCTTCTTCATGATGGGCTCCACGCTGCCCTCCTCCACCGGCATCTCGAGCGACATCGACAACCGGAGGTCGTACATGGACGACGGGTTGTGGATGTAGAGGTCCGAGAGCCGCTGCTTGCGGATGCCCACCAACCGCGGCGGCGTCAACGTGTTGTCCTTGGTGATGCGGATCTTGCGCGGCATCTCGTTGCGCTCGGACACGTGGTAGAAGTAGTCCGTGCCGTCGGACTCCGTGGTGGCGAACTTGCGCCGCGGCTTGGCGGGGTTCTTGCGGCTCTCCTCCTGGTACGCCTTCTCCAACTCCTCCAAGAAGTTGCGCATCTCCGTCCACCCGGTCTCGTGCACTCCGCTCACGAACTTGGTGGTCGCACTGCTGCTGTAGATGCACTCGGACGACACGCCGATGTCGAGCCGCGCACCGGTGTCCTTGTTCACGATGGTGCCGAACTTGAGCTCGAGCTCCATGTACTGCCTGTTCTCAAGCAGGATCTTGACGAAGTTGGCGTAGATCCACTCGGCCACCGCGCGGATCGTGCTCTGCGGCGGGATCATGCCCGTGATCAGGCACTCCAAGTCCGCCGAGTACGTGGAGCTGTGGTCGAACAATGTCTTCTGCGAAAGGTCTCGTGAGAAGTCCCCACCTTGGCTGGGGCCCTTATCGGGAATCGCCGCATCTCGGGGCTGCTGCGACGCAGGGGTCCACTCGCGGGCCCAGATTGGGGGCTCGGAGTACCTGTGCGGCTTCTGCTTGGGGCCCTTGAGCTTGTTGAGTCGCTTCAACTCGCCGTTGACAATGCTATTCTTTCCTCTTTTCTCGTCGGCCCCGCCATTGCCCTTTTGACCTCCTTGGCCCTGGCGCTGGCCTTTCGGCAGTTGACCCTGACTGTGTTGGCCCTGGCTGTGTTGGCCCTTCGGCAGCTTTTCTTTCTTTGTATCATATTTGCGCACATCTTGACTGGAGTACTCCGTCTTGACGCCCTTCTTCTTTGTTTCGGTGCGGGGCAACTCGGCCTCAATCTCGTTGGTGAGAGCAGCGATCGAAGACCGCGATGTGTGGGACACATCGGGCAGTGACAGTAACTGGTCATCGTTGCTTTCATCTTTGGCTTTCGTAGGAACGTCATTCAACAAGTTGTTGATGGAGTGGCGATACTGAAAGGGTTGCGGAGGAGGGCGCTCCTTTTTGCCTTCGGCCCGCTCGGACGGCGAGTCGCCGTTTAGAATCGATCCAACGTTCATCTCTGGAATCTTGTAGTTGAGTTGGAATTTGTGCCTGCACACGCGTCTGAAGTATGGCGCAGCTCGCCGATGCCGTTACTTGACCAGAATATATGGACTACACAAATGTAAATGGCTAGAGAAAATCGAAGTGCGTGCAATGTAGTAGATCTCATCACCATATACGATTATTGCCGTAGTGGCATCGTGGCTGCAAATACTCATCGATTGATCACATACATAGGCTGGGTGTCTAGCGGCCCAAATTCTTGTTCAATCTCGCCTGCACCGCATCGATGAAACCCTCGGTTGTCACGTACGAGTCGCGGTTCGTCTTGCCCTGCGCCAAGGCCAAGTCTTTGGTCATGATGCTGTCGAGCGCGACGGTGTCGATGACGGCCTTCTCCAAGTCCTCGCCAAACTTGACCACGTCCGGCGTGTCGTCCAACTTACCGCGCTGAATCAACCCACGCGTCCACGCGAAGATCGATGCGATGGAGTTGGTGGAGGTCTCCTTGCCCTGCTGGTGCTGTCTGTAGTGGCGCGTGACGGTGCCGTGAGCAGCCTCTGCCTCGAACGCCTTTCCGTCGGGCGTCATAAGCACAGACGTCATAAGGCCCAACGAGCCAAAGCCCTGCGCAACAATGTCCGATTGCACGTCACCGTCGTAGTTCTTCATGGCGATGATGTAGCCGCCCTTGGACTTCAACATCTGGGCCACCATGTCGTCGATCAAGCGGTGCTCGTACCAGATGCCCGCGGCCTCGAACTCGGCCTGGTATTTGTTAGCATACATGCCCTCGAAGATGTCCTTGAACCGGCCGTCGTACTTCTTCAAGATGGTGTTCTTGGTGGACGAGAAGAGGTTCATCTTGCGGTCCAACGCCAACCGGAACAGCGACTCGGCGAACGCGGTGATCAGCTCGTCCGTGTTGTACATTGCCATTGCAACGCCAGGGGCCTCATAGTGGAACACGGGGTACTCCTCGGCGGGCGAGCCGTCGTCGGGCTTGAACACGAGCGACAACTTGCCGGCCTTGGGCACAACCAAGTCGGTGGCCTTGTACTGGTCACCAAACGCATGTCTGCCAATGATGATGGGCTTCTCCCACAGGGGCACGATCCGGGGGATGTTCTCGATGACAATTGGCTCGCGGAACACCGTGCCACCCAAGATGTTTCTCAATGTTCCGTTGGGCGACAACCACATCTTCTTCAAGCCGAATTCCTTGACACGGGCCTCGTCGGGCGTGATGGTGGCACACTTGACACCCACACCGTACTCCAAAATCGCCTGTGCGGCGTCCGTGGTGACCTTGTCGTCAGTCTCGTCACGGTACTCGATGCCCAAGTCGTAGTACTTCAAGTCCACATCGAGGTAGGGGAAGATGAGCTTGTCCTTGATGGACTGCCAGATGATTCTGGTCATCTCGTCTCCGTCCATCTCGACGATGGGGCTCTTCACGACAATTTTCGCAGGCATGGTCGATGGCAGCTATTGTGGGGAACTGATCCCATTTATAATCGCAGCCCCGGGAACGAGCCTGCACCTTATCTGCACGTCACTGTGGGGGAGATACCATCGCTGATTTGAAATAGCCGAGGCAGGATAACGTTAGTGAAGGGATTGAGCGATTAGGGAATCGAGTGGTCCGTTAGTTTCGATCATCCGCTTGCGGCCATCCAACGGTGATTTCCACTGTATCCTGTACATAACGCGGAGACCTGGGGTAGCACATCATCGCAACCTCGATTGGCTGCTAAGGGTTAGCGTGTAGTATCTCCGTGCATCTTCGTACAGAATTGCAAAGATTCAATTGCTATCAGCATGACGAATACGTTTGAGCAATCTAAACATCATGCTGTGGTGCCCCGCTCCCGTGTATTGTTCCCACTGCGGTATTTGCCGGGATATTGTCTGGAAGAACTCGGTCCCGGTAGTTATCTCCGAGGGTAAAGCCAGTGTGGACCAGAGCCCGTTCAGACCCGGGTCGGCCAGGTGCAGGACGTTACCCGGTCTGCGGAAAAAAGTACTTACCTGCGAAGTTTCATCGCAGTCTCATCACTTCTTTTCCCACCAAACGGTATGTTTTATTCTTGTGTTAATGATGAAAACCTAACTCAGCTCACTCTTAGTGTATGCGATGCTGATAACTTTACCTAATCCAACTTTTTTCTGATAGCGCACCTTTTCCTTGACCAATGACTAACAGCGCAGATTGAGACGTTTCTTCAGGAATCTAGACGGGACTCTTGGGCCGCAACGAGTCGACTTCGGCCGACTGTGGCACCAAGTATTGCGCAACTTGCTTCTGCAGCCCCGCGGCGGTCTTGTGTTTGATCACCAGTTTAGCCTGCAACTGCATCTCGTAGTCGATCGGATCGAAGTTGTTCACCAACACATCGGGCAGCATGATCACCCAGCCGCTTCTCATTCTCACGGGAAGCTTGTAGCCGGTTCTGCACGGAATGATGTGCAACCGCCGGTTGGAGTTTGAGAAGTTCTCCGCCACTTTGTAGATCGCCTCCGGCACCGCGTTGTTGTAGTTCGCCTCGGGCGAACGCGCTGCTTCCATCTGCAAGTCGGTGTCGATGTTGCAGTGGATCAAGTCACTGTCGTTTGACCGGCGCACCGTGCCTGTGATGCACATCCAGCAGTGCCATTGCTGGCGTTTCAAGAGCGATTGGTGGTTGCCGTTGTCGCCATCAACGTAGAAGCCGTCGTTCACTCCGCGCGGGAAGTACGCGCTGTTCTCGTCCACCGGCACGAACACGAGCTCCTCGGAACGACGGAATTTCTTGTTCCACACATCACCATTGAGGAGTGTGGTGAGCTGTTTGATGTTGGCAGTAGTCGTCCAGATGAAGAGGAAACCGGGCTTGGTGCACAACTTGAATAATGGAAGCAGAGTGAGGAGAGGGAGCATGAACTGGTTCTCGACCAATGCCCCGATCATGATGACGTCAAATTGGATTGCGTAGTCGTTGACCCACTTTTGAAGGGTGCTTACAATCTTTTGGGGCTCCACCCGGGCGCCAAACGGCTTGGTTGCATGCTGCTGAACCTGTTTTGCCTTCAATTCCTTCAACTTTTGCAACTTCGGGTAGCCCTCCATGGGGAGGTTCACATTGCGGATGTACCGAGTAGACGATTGGCGAGAGTGAACAAAGTGATTAGAGTAGTCGTTTTCAAACGGGCGCTGACGCTTAGAAATCTGCAGCGAAGAGGTGTCTGAAGAGGCCTGGCTCTGGGTGGACCGCTTCTTGTCTTTGGACCTGCTGGTGCTAGACGAGTTGGTCGAAGAAGAAGAAGTGCGGTTGCCGTACTTAGAGTATGAGTACATGATTGTTGGTTTAAATTGGGGATCGCGCCGCTTTTATATGCTGCAGATGTGTGTGTCTAAGGGGTCTTCGAGAGATCTGAAACATGAAAGTAAATATGAAACATTTTTCATGCGCCGCTCAAGCTGACCAAGAAACAGAGCTGAAACAACGTTGGAGCTGAATAGAAACGAGCAACATCTACTGTTCTGTTGCGTTAACTGTAATGTGTATCAACAATACCTAGTGCAAGAAGTCTTTCTGTTGCGTTTAACTGTAATGTGTATCAACAATGCCCAGTGCAACAAGTCTTTCTGATGCAAATGAATGTCAATTCTATAAATTAATGAGAAAAGTGAATGCTTGCGGTTGAGAGGAATAAAGAGTTGCACTCTTCTTTTTGGTGACACTGGCTACTAAGGTTATGATGTGGTCTTCCTTCGCATTTGCAACCACATACACATCAGCATGATGCATCCGCCGAGAGAAGATTTCGTAGAGCTCACACTCAAAAATGCTCTAGAAACCTTTCATAATTACCTCGGGCACCAATCTCTGGCGGCGAAATGTCTTGCTCCTCTCTCCAGTATATCAGCTAAACTTGGTAAATGCGAAACTCCCCAGCAGCTCCAAAGCTTGTTGAGGAGCCTTTTGGAAACTGACTTCTTTCTCTATTGCTGCAAATCCTGGACGAGCGAGGGCTTTCCTTCCAATGCTCGAGACAAAATCTCTCGCCTCTTGTATGAGGTCTCGTCGTCAATTGCCGAGGGCCAAGGTGAACTTTCGGCAGGGTTGATTCTGAGGGGGAGTCACGCTTGCCAATTGGTAGTGGCTTTCTACTTTAATATCTATAGCCAAGCCTTGAACGCAAAGTTCACCAGCCAATTGTCCAGGCCAGAGAATCGGGGTGTTTCTGATGACGTAGTGACAATCATGAACCACCAAAAAGAATTTGTCCATGCTTTCTATCTCAACCATCAACTGTTTACACCCTACTTATACTTTGTTCAAAAAGCCGAGTTATTCTACACCCACATAGCACGATGCATTGGAGCAGGAGAGGAAGTGGCAGAGTTGGGTTGCGAAATCGACAAGAATATGTCCACACTTACCACTGCCTTGACGTGGGGTAGCGTGAAGGGCAAAAACAACGCCGCCCACCACTGGAAGATACTATTCATTGTGGATTTGTGCAATAGTTATCCCTCTAGTGAACGATCGTTGATGCTCCTTACGCATTTGGTAGATCTGATAGACCTGTGGTCCACGTTCTTGGAGATTGCGCTCCATCTTTTAAGCATGATATCAACCACCTCTGAGATCGATAGGGCAATTGGAAGATGCATAGACACCAGAATGGCGTTGAAATCAGTGACGGCTCACAGAATTAAGAAAGAGAAAGATTTGCTCGCGATGTGGGACTTTCTAAATAAGATTTTGGAGTGTGATAGTTTCGAGTTGAACGCCGAATTATGGTACGATGAAAACGGTTCCATCGTCGAATCTGGAGTATACGAAACTTTAAAAAAGTACCAGACCCTTGTGCACCTCTTGATGGGCGATAGCAGGTGGTTTGTGGACAGCTTCACAAACTCCCTACCCTACTTGTATCAGTTGGCAAGAAAATGTCACAGCAGCACTTTGCAGTTCAATTCTACCAAGTCCCTATCGGCTTTCATGATATTTGGGATATGCAACTTCTTTAACAATTCGTTGATTATTAACAAAAGTATTTGTTACTCGTTGTTCCAAATGCTTAGTCAAGATTGCACCATGTCAACCGCGCTTCCAGAAGGAATACTAGCAGCTTTGGTGTCAGCTATGGTTCCAGTCAACAAGACGCAATATCAGGAACTATCCAACATATGTCAGTCAGGAGCCTCAGATAACAAGAGTTCTGGCAACACGCAATGCAACGTTTTGCGTAATGTCGAGGGTACCAAGCAGGCGATATTTCTTTTCGAAACAATCAACGGATATGTTTATGCAAGCGTTAGAGCAAAGCAAATGGCTCAAAATGACAGAGAAAGCCGGGGGAGCGAATTAGAAACTCATTCCAGAGGTCGCCTGCAGTAATCAACAAGTGCCTTTTTGTGGAGAACTCCGTAAAACTTCCCTTCTTTCTGTAAAATGATGGTACGATTCCCGATCCTATCGAAAATGAGATGGGCTAATGCAATAGATGAGTCGTGATTGATGAAAATTGGGCTGGTGTCGACGTACCGCGTGAAGTTCACCAACAAAGTTAATTCTTCATGTATGATCCGTTTGTCATTCGCGTAATCGATGTACTCCTCATTGGAACCGTAGTTGAAGTAGTCGTTACCCATGTCGTTATTATGAGGCATTCTAAGTGAGTTGCCGAGGCCCTCGTCGAGAACAAACAGATTATGCTGTTCCTGAGCAGCCCATGAGTCTTTGGAATATGCGGAGCGATTGAACATTTTGCAGTAAAGGTTCTTGGTGATGTCAAGTTCCAAGCAGAACTGTTTGAGACGGTCTAAGCAGAATTCCAACTCTGAGAAATAGATGGCTCCAACACAAATGCCGTCTTTAAGAATTGCGACGCAACCGTCGAGCAGCGACTCCGTCGCAAGCAACAATAACTTATTGTACAAAACCTGTGTCGATACGTAAGGTGAAGCTGAAACATCGATGAACAATTTCTCATCTCGGAGTTCAACCAACTGTCGGACCGTACTCTCAATCTCTGGACCTGCTTGCACGTTGTTACTGACCGCCTTGTCGTCTTCTTGGGCTCCTTCTTTCGGTAGAGTGTATTTTTCAGACGCAGCAAGAAGATCATTCGCAGTCACAAATGGGTCAACCACCTCAGTTTCAGGCGACATAAAAGGATAATCGTTTGCGATGAGGAGATACTCATACAACGAGTTTTTCTCAAGCAAATTGCCCATCCAATTGGCCACTGCAATAGAAATTGAGATCGGCAACACATAAGTGTAGGAGCTTGTGAGCTCAAACAAAATTGTCACGAGGGTGATATTCATTCTTGTGACACCCGCCATGAATGCTCCCGCACTAATCATCGCGTAAATGCCCAAGTCCACGCACTGAGGGGAATCTTTGTGGCAAATGAGACGCGTTAAGGTGTTATCGTGTAGCTCTTGGTGCATGAATTGGATGCACATGGCGAAAATCCGCCCAAAAAGTGCTCCTGCGACCATGGAAGGAACATAGATGCCGCAAGGCAATTTCAAGCCAAAGGTTATAAACGTGAGAATAACTTTGATGACAAATGCATAGCATAAAGATCGGATCTCGCCCACGAGTGAGTCGCTGTCTCGAAGACAAAGTGGAGAGTTTTGATTGTTGGCAGAGCATGGGGTAGCTAAATCGAGTACGAGTTCTGCCGATGCTTGCTTCGTGTAGTCATTCCAGTAGGTGATAATACCGGTGAGCAAACTGACGAAAGCGACTTCTCTCAAAAAGTGATTCTTGATAAAGCTCTTTTCACGGAACCAGGTGGACCACCAGCCCGAGAAACGAATAAATGCTGCTCCAAAGACACCGCCTGCGATGCCGATGAAGACAAATAGAGGGAGTTCGGCCGCATGCCAATCAGACGTGTAGTTCAACTCAAACAAGACGGTGTTCCCGGTGCCGTAGGGGTTCAAGAACTTCAAGAAGAGGGTTGACATGATGGCGCAGAAAAAGATCAAGAAGAGCTGGTTCGACGGCAAGTAATGGTTGATCTCCTCCAAAATGAAGAGCACGCCACCTAACGGAGAACCAAACGCCAACGCGACACCCGAGGACGCACTCGCAGAAAGAATCTGTTTCTTCGAGAGTTCGTTGTTATTGATGTGGGGGAAGAACCGGGTGAGGATGTTGCCCACGCAAGTGGCGAGATGCACATACGGGCCTTCTTTTCCTAGGCAGAGCCCAGAGGCAATAGCAAAGATAAGAGCTATAGTCTTTGCGCATAGCGTGTATGTGCCGAGGAATCGTCTAATAACGAAACCTGAGAGGATGGTTCTGACCTCAGGAACACCAGACCCCGCACCCGTGAAAAGAACTCTGCCGGAAGTGTCCTTTGATTCGGTTTCCAACAGCGGACTCCGGATGTCCTCGTTGCTGGCGTTGAGCGAGGTGCTATAAGAGCTCTCGTTCAAAAGCTTTTCTTTTGTGCGAGGAAGTCTTGCGGCGATTCTTGTTGTGAGGGTCACCGCTCCGGCCACGCAGGCAAGGCCCAAACTGAGAAGCGCGTAGATGCCAAAGTCAACCCAGACCACGTCGCCCTCGAAGAGATCGCCAAAGTAGGACGACCACGTCACCCACGCCTCGCACTCCGTGCCAACCAATGGGGACGCGCTCGACACTGGGCGGCAGCAACTTACCTCGCTCGCAAACCAGTTTGTACGGCAGTAGCCGTATTTGAACCCCACAAGCAAGATCTCGAACTTGTCGATGAAGTAAGCTATGACGGCGAAGGAAGCGGCAATGATCACGATCAAGAGCCACTTGCTTAGCACAAAGTACGCCTTCCGAACAAGCGTGATCTTCTCGTGCACCTCTTCCTCGTCCACCGAGTCCGAGTCGATATGGCCAATGTGTTTCCCATTGTCGATCTCGTAGTTGAACTTGTTGGTTTGAATGTAGGCCTTGGCCCAGTCTATGGTGGTGAAGTCGTCGTAGAAGATACGGTTCTCACGTGGCCTCCTCCCACGCAGCGCATGAGTACGGTTGGTGAGGTTGGTGATGAGCGAAGCCAGGTCATGCAACGCATCGGAGATGTCGTCCAAGTCGGCCGACACCGACTGGTACAACACAGGAGACCTAAGATCAATCTTGCTGAGCGACTTGATGCGTGCCAACGTGTTGTCTTTGTCGTCGCCCAACCGGGCCAGCTTAGCACGAGACTTGACCGGCCCAAACACCTCGCTTCGGGTCGGAGTATTGGGCATGGTCAGGGGCTGGCGGGCATCAGCAAGGAGCGAAGTGAGCATCAACTGCTCGACCGCCAGCTTTGTTCGTTTGTGGTGTTTTCCCTTTTTGCGGGGCATTGAGGGCCATGAACAAGCGAGAATGCGAGTGAAGTATGGTCATGCGAATAGGCGCGCAGTGGGTGCAAAATGCCGATAAGACTCCACAGTGCAACGAGACGGAGAAAATAGGATCGGCCTTGGTTCCGACGGTTCACGTGTAAGAATAGTGAAGGAGAAGTGCCGAGAGGAGAACCACATATGCTGGATGTGTGGAGGGAGATCTATGGAGCTCGACGTCTTACCTGACTCCTATTACTGTGGCTAAGTTCTTTCGGCTCGTCCCGCGCCTCTCATACGTACCTCTATCCACTTTTCTTGTCTTACTACTGTTACCTGTCCGGCCTACTATTACTGTCGGACCCAGTGTTGTCTGTGGTGCTACAGTTGTCCACTGGCGTCCTACTGTTGTCTACCGTTGTCAACATGTCTACTTCTCTGTCTACGGTCGTCTCTGTTGGTACCTATCATTGCCTATGTATTCTAGGTCGGTTCGTAGTCATGCATTATACAGTTACGCCTTGTAGGCTCTGACACCATGCTCTGTTCTGAAGATGGCGTCACCCTCGGAGTAGCCTCTTCCCAAACCGAAACCCACGCCAACCCAGACTGGGAACGCTCTTCTTCTGAAGAAGAGAATCGAGGCCAACACGCCGCCGCCGAAACCCAAGCCGGTTTTAATCAAGGTGTTCGACAAAACGAGATCCCACTGGTTGTTAGTATATCTAGGTAGAGCGGTGCCCGAGGCCGTTTCTCGCCGAATTCGCCTTTTGTCGAGGTTCCGCGAGTCTTGGCCCGCAATGTGTACATACCTTGTCGTTCAACAAGTTTTGAGACGTAGTTGTGACTTCGAGTTTCTGGTCGGCCATTGTTGCTGGGGTTAGTAATGTCGCCAATTTGGCGCAACGCCTGCGCCGCAAGTCGGGCACGTCACCTGGCTTCGGCCAGACAGCCATTTTCAGGCGTGCTACCGGATGCGTCGAGCTCACATACTGTAGTGGAATATATGTCGTGTGGTCGGACTGGCCCAGGTTTTTCAAGCTCGCACTTGGTTGGGCAGTCACATGCAGGACCAACTAGACATCAAGACATTGCCGGAGGAGGACACGATAGCGGGCCCAGAGCGAGGCGCCTACTATCCAATCCTAATTAAGTATGGTGGTGCAATTTTGTTTTCTCGACGTTTCCTCGAGCGTTGGCCAAAAAAAATGGCCTACGCAATCTGCTGGCAACGAAGCCTTATCTAGCGTGACTCAAGCGCGTCGTAACGAGCGCAGCCAACGACATGACATCGCCAGCCGCTCGAGTTTGTCGAGCCATAGCTACTACTAACGGCCCAGCTCGGCTCGAATCAACGTTTTCGCCCGTTCGGTGAAGAACAATCGTGAAGTACACGGCGCTCCCATTCCCCACTGCACATAACCACAAAAATAATAATGTAGTAATTTCTCGTCCACCAACAACGAGCTCCTCTCCTCACCACCTTCATCCGTTCCACACCTGTACAACTCCTCGCAATCTGCCTGCCTGCAACCACTATCGAAAATAGCTGCTGCTTGCTGAATTTGCTGGCGTTCTTTGTTTCCTCCATCCCCTACCTGTATCAACAACACCCTTGATAAAGCGACACGCTTTCGTCCCCACGCTCCTTTATTCCCATTGCACAATGTCCGACGAGAGAAGCGCTCTGCCCGAGCAGATATCGCTTGCTCCCGCAGCAAATGTGACCCGCTCGCTCACACCCGAACCAGACACAGACGGCCACCCCAGGCTGCCCGTATTGACGCTTTCGCTGGCCTTTGCCAACGCGCGCAAGGACCACCCGGAGCCGCCAACTGAAGCGCCGCCCTCTGTTCCCGACTCAGACATCTCGGAGACCGCGTTGGAGGTCCCAGACGATGAAGACTCTGCGGACGCGTCCACCCCCAGTACTCTTCCCAGAATGCCCGGCACGTACGACTTCACGGGCTTGAAGGCTGCCACCACGAGTCTGTACGACAATTTGGCCGAGAAGTTGAACGAAAAACTGGACTCACCCAGGGCAGAGGAGATCTCGCCCGAGACCATGGGCTTGGGCAGTCCCATCACGAACTCGCACGACCATCTCTCGCTTTCAAAACGGTCGAGTGCCGAGACAGAGGACCTATCAAGAGAGGTGCCGGATTATGCAACGAAACCGGACGCAGTACAGCCCACCAAGGTTGAAAGGGAGTCCCTCACCGCGAAGAAAGTCCGTACTCCGCGAGTGCCCGAGAGCGAGTACTTGAAGCGCGACTCCTTGTCCTCCATCGAAGTGCCTATCCGCGGCGACTTGCTAAACGGCGATGTTATGCTTTCCAAGAGCCCGTATCTTAATTCCCCAGATCTCGCGAGGTACAAGCCCATGCTCGATCCGGGAAAGCCCAAAAACGAGTTGAGCTCCGACATGGACTTGGACGAGCTTTTGAAGAACCGCGACTTCAGCAGGGAATCGCCCACTCTGACAACGTCTGACCTCAGATTCGACGAGGGGCCAAACATAAACAACGCCGATACGTTGGGAAAGATTCGCACTGTCCACGATTCCGTGGACGATGATGACAACGACAACGACATGTCTCACTCCACCACTCTTAATGAGTCTTTGAACGGACTCAAGATCCGCAACATGAACCCCTCCGCCAGTGACTCGCGCAACTTTTCCACTCTGACCGTTTTGCGGAGCCCGCCTCCCCCACCTACAGCTAAGCCAGGCGCTTCAAGTAATATCACACAGCCAACTAATAATTTCAACCAATCAGTTACTCCAGTCTTACAACAAAGGACGAACTTTGTTCAAACGCCGTCTTCAGGACTAAACTCTCCAAATCTCAGTATGGGAATGTCTTCGCCAGCGCTGAAGACGCCCAATGGGGGTTCAAAGAAAAGGAAGAGCGGGAATAGGGTTAAAGGCGTGTTCACCTCCATGTTCGGCAAGTCCAAAAATACTCACAACGTTCAACCTACCACCTCGCCAGAACTCAGCATGAAAATTAGTACACCTTTCAATGCCAAACACGTCGCGCATGTCGGCATCGACGACAATGGGTCGTATACTGGTTTGCCTATAGAATGGGAAAGACTTTTGAGTGCTAGTGGAATTTCCAAGATCGAGCAGCAACAACACCCACAAGCTGTGATGGACATTGTTGCTTTCTACCAAGACTCCAACGAGAATCCGGACGATGTGGCTTTCAAGAAATTCAAGCAGATAGACCAAAAGAGCAATACCTCCACCACTCTGCTAGTGAGGACAAACGAATCGAGCGCCTCGCTCTTACAGTCATCTCCACCATCCACACCAACTGTATCTCGAAGCTCAGATCTGCTCGAACGTACAACTCCAAAGCAATCACATCGCCTGCCTTCTGTGTCCACACCGGTGCAGCAAACTTCCGGATCGCAAAGCAAAGGATCCGCGACTATTCCAGCTTATGAGGGCCAGTTTATACCGAGTAGGCCGGCACCCAAGCCTCCTTCGACTCCGACAGCGCCCTCGCATGAAAATGAACCAGTGACTCCCGGTTCCAAGAAAAGTTCGTTTTCCGGAAGACGTTCGTTCTCTGCAAAGTCATTAAAATCATTGAAGGGAAGCAGCAAGGCTACCGATATCGCAGCTGCACCTCCGTTGCCTCAGAATATGACGCCGATGCGGCCTGCGCCACCACAACCATCGGGAACTATTCCAAAATCGAAATCTCATAGTTACTCCCTTGCGTCGCATACCGAAACGGATAAGAAGGGCCCCACCACAGCTCCTATTCAACCTTCTGCGAAGTTTGCGAATGACTTCAAAACACACAGGCCACCTCCTCCTCCGCCAGTTCATGGGGCATCGAAGCCCATACAGGCGGAATCAAACAAAAGTCAAGAAAAGGACGCCGAGAAGTCCATTGAACGTCAAGAATCTAGTCATCAGCAACCGGTGCGCGATGCGAAAAAAGCAGCTCTTTTGGCGCAAAAGAAGAGAGAAGAAAAGAAGCGCAAGAACCAGCAGATAATCTCCAAGTTGCAGCATATTTGTACCGAAGGTAACCCCAACGAAGTCTACAAAGATTTGAAGAAGATTGGGCAAGGTGCGTCCGGCGGTGTGTACATTGCCCGTACAGCCGGTGCTAGCAAGGTTGTTGCCATCAAACAGATGAACCTTGAGCAGCAACCAAAGAAGGAATTGATCATTAATGAAATTCTAGTCATGAAGGGAAGCAAGCACCCTAACATTGTTAACTACATTGACTCGTATTTGCTTAAAGGCGAGTTGTGGGTCGTTATGGAGTACATGGAGGGAGGATCGTTGACAGAAATTGTCACGCATAGTGTCATGACTGAAGGCCAGATCGGAGCGGTTTGCCGCGAGACTTTGAAGGGCTTGCAATTCTTGCACAGCAAAGGAGTTATTCACAGAGACATTAAGTCCGACAATATCTTGCTCAACATTGAAGGAAATATCAAGATGACCGATTTTGGGTTCTGTGCACAGATCAATGAGCTCAACTTGAAAAGAACCACAATGGTTGGAACTCCATACTGGATGGCGCCTGAGGTTGTCTCCAGAAAGGAGTACGGCCCTAAAGTTGATATCTGGTCTTTGGGTATCATGGTGATCGAGATGATTGAAGGCGAGCCTCCATACCTTAACGAGACGCCGTTGAGAGCGTTGTATTTGATTGCGACCAACGGCACCCCTCGGTTGAAGGAGCCCGAGGCGCTCAGTTACGACATCAAGAAATTTTTGGCGTGGTGCTTGCAAGTTGACTTCAACAAAAGAGGCACTGCAGAGCAATTACTTCAGGACAAGTTTATTTTTGAAAGTGACGACGTGTCGTCTCTTTCGCCATTGGTGAAAATTGCACGCATGAAGAAAGCTAACGAGAGCATGGATGATTAAATAGCACTATGTTATTATGACTTTTGTACGTTGCATCACATGTAAACCGTTCCTATCCGACCCGTGGCGCTAGCTGACGGTGTACCGCCGAGGGCGTGATCGACAACGTAAGTACCCCTATAAACAAGCCTAGTTCAAAACCCTCCAGTCATGTCGCGGATCCTGTCCACCTCTTCCTGAAGTGCTTTGAGATCGTCTAGTATGTTGGCCGTGCTGGAGCTGCTGTCCGCGTGCTGGTAGATGTTGTTGGGTATCTTGTCCGGCAACGGAGGCGGAACGTCTATCACCTGGTCAATGTTGAGGTGGTCGTACAGCACCGGCGACGGCACAAGCGAGCTGCCGCGGCGTCGTGATGGAGGCGGAAGTGGAGGCACGGGCCGCGAGCCCAACGGTGAGCGGGGAGGCGGCAATGGTGCCGGCGATGCAGATGCTGCACGTTGGCGATGCGCGATGCTGAGAAACGTGTTCTGCTCGGGTGGAGTGGGCAGGTCGGAGCCGAGCGCAACGCCGTTGGGCCAAGAGATGGGCACTGGGCTGGGCTGCGAAAGCGAGCGGGCGCGGCGAGTAGCGGGCACGGGCGGCGGAGGAAGCTGCTTCTCGTCGCGGCCCAAGTGCGCATTGTACTCTGTGTTGTTGACCGTATCACCCGTCATTTGCGACGTGAACGATTGTAGCGAGATCGCAGGGGTGTTGCCGTTGGGAGCGAAGATGCGGCTCATGTCGGCGGGCCCCGTGACGTTGGGCCGGAGCGGCGACATGTCGTCCTGGTCTTGCGCCGGGGGCCGGAGCTGGGCCATCTGCGCAGGCCCCGTCATGTTGGGCTGGAGCGGCTGGGGCAGGCTGCTCTGGAGGTGGATGTTGGCCGGCACGCCGTCCACCAGCATGGTGTCCACGGAGTGGAGGTTGCGGAAGTAGTTGAACTGCGGGGCCATCTCCTGGAGCATCTGCTTCTCCTCCGGGTCCGGCGACGCCACCAGCGGCTCCGAGAGCGATCCCGAGCGCGAGCCCCGCTGGAGGCGGCTCAAGAGCTGGTCCATCGGAAGCAGGTAGTCCAACGGCTCGTCGGCCGGCGTGGGCATGTCGGGCGCGGCCGCGGTGACAACCTCGTCGGAGAACGTGACGCTCTTGAGCTTCTTCGGCCGCTTGGTGCGGTCGTCGGGCCGCTCGCCCGTGAGCATGAACTGGGTGAACAGGTCGAGGTCTAGCGGCTTGGACGGCTCGTCGGGCGGCGGCTTGAGGTCGTCGTCGTCGTTCTGGCGCTTCTTCGACAAGATGGACGGCGGCACGGGCACGCTCGTCTTGACCGCAATGAGCGCACGCGACGGCTCGTGCCCGGCCAACGTGTGGGCCACCACGCGCAACAACGCAAAGAACTCGCCGATGTTGATCAGCGCCATGATCTTGCCGAACACGCGCGCGATCTTGTCCTTGATGGCGGGCGTGAGGCGGAAGTTGCTCAAGAACTGGAACACGTCTGCCATGGACACCGTTCGCAGGTTGGTGCGTGCCAAGATGTCCAGGTACCACCGCATATACGTCTTGGACTCCTCGAGCGTCAAGTCCTGCGCCGTGAGCGAGAGGGGGATGCTGTCGGGGTCCTGCAGCCTCGCGGCGATGTTGTCTGCCGAGGCATTGGCGAACATGTAGTGGTGGTCGGGTGGTTTCTGGAGGTTTGTGTTGGAGGAGAAGCCGAACAGCACCGGCGGCGGCGCGAGCCCGGCGTCCGGGGCCGGCTGCGACTCCAACCAGCTGAAGCGGTCCATTTGCTGCTTGCGGAGGTGTATGCGGATAGGAGGGGTGCGCGACGCTGCGGCGGAGGGTGGAGGTGAGTTGGTGATTTGGCTCTGAGGTGTGGAGGAGGCTATTGCTTGTGCGTGTGCAGGCACTAGGCCTCCTGGCTTCCAGCCACCGCCAAAACTGGCCAGATGGGTAGGTATATACGAGGGTGTGTTTATTGTAGTAGATGGTTTGAATTGTCGAGGTGGTACATGAGGGCATCATGCCATAATGAGCGACCATGCTACCATAGTGCAGCCATGATACATACTGAAGCGACCTACTAGAGCGTCCAAAGAGCGACCATAATACCATACTAGCGATCATAGTACCGTAGTAGAGGGATCGTAGTACATAGTAGAGGGACCATAGTAGAGGAATAATAGTAGAGCTGCCATCAATTCGCCAGGAGCTACAGAGTACGAGCAGAGTGTGCGGATCAGATGGATGGGAACTATATAGGGAAGGTATAGAGGCGAACCTGAGCGTCTAGCCGAGAAACTCATGATGAGATATTGAGTTCAATCGACATTATACATTGCACAGCAAGCTGCTTCAGAAAGCTTCGAAGCCGCTACGTTCCGATATGGTCCGACGTGCTAAGGGACACGTCTAAGTCGAGAACGCAAAGGTCACACAGATCACATAATGTTCCACACTCTTCTCATATTATACTTCACACTATACTCTCAACTCGTAGTAGACTTCTTGCCTGAGGCGGAGGTGATGATGACCACCTATGTAGCGCCGTATTATAAGTCTTTGTAGTGCTTGGCCCATGCAAGAACAGGCTTGATCGCAATTTAGTCGGATCTACGAAACGGACAATTGTTGGATTGTTGGATTATTCATTGTGTTAAGTCGTATGCCATATTTTTAGTTCGGACGAAAGCAACAATTTGCGGGTTTCGCACCCAATTGCAGATAACCACAAACTTCACAGTGACATTCGTAGACCAAAGCACAACTTCGCCACGAATTCTAAAGTAAACTGAGTTGGAATCATTCACGCATTGCAGCTACACGACACATTTTCGACGTCTTGATACATTAAATAGGGCAGTGGCACGCATATTAAGCACTGCCTGTGATACATGGTTACTCGCGGAACGCCTCTTGCATCAGCACGGTGTCCACAATCTGCCTGCCCGTGTTATTGGCGGAAACCTCCTCCGGGGCATCGAGGCGCTGCGACGACGGTTCCTGCCGTTGGTGCGAGTGCACGATCTTCTCGATGGCATCGGCGCTCGGCATGAAGATCACTCTGGTGCCGGGGTTTCTGCTCATGTTCTGCAACGCGTCCAAATACCGGATCTGCAACGCGGCCGGCGACGACAAGATGTCCGACGCCTTTCTCATCTGCTTCGCGCTCTCCACCTCCGCCTTGGCGTTGATGATCTTGGCCTCTCCAATCCGCTTGGCCTCGGCAGCCTTGGCAAACGAGTCCTGGACGCTGTGGGGCAACGTCAAGTCCTTGATCAAGATGGACTCGATGTTCACACCCCACGCAAACGCGGTCTTGGAGATGACGTGCTCGATCGACTCGGCAATCTCCTCACGCTTCTCCACCACGTCCTGCAACACACGCCCGCCAATCACGTCCCGCATGGTGTTCTGGGTTCTCTCCACAATGGCGGTGTGGATGTCCGAAATGGAGAAGATCGCCTTCTGCGGGTCAATGATGTTGTAGTACACCACCGAGGTGATCTGCACCGAGAGGTTGTCCCTGGTGAAACACGACTGAGGAGGGAGCTCGCGTGTGTTGACCTTGATGTTGACCTTGGTCAACTTCTCTGACCAGGTGTTCACGTACGAGGTGCCGGGCTCCACTGTTCTCGACAACGCCCCAAAAGTCTGCACCAACCCAACTTCTCCCTGGCCCACCGTTTTGTAGGGGTTCTCGCAGATGCAGAAGATACCGCAGCACCCAAAAATCCGGCCCATAGCCAGCACAAACGCTTGATAGCCATCGCGTGGAGGTGTCGGGTACGACCTTGCAAAGTTTTTAGCCACCATCTCGGGCTTGACGTAAGGGTCTTCGAAGTCCTTCACAGGAGAGTGAATTGATGACGACATGATGAGTGAATCGTCCTGCTTGGCTAGTTGAAGCAAATGCTGTTATTTGAATATCTTGCATCACGGCTCTAATATATACCTCGAGCTGCAAACCAACCTTCATATAATCAGACGAGGTCAGCCACGCAACGGCATCTACAGGTCAGTTGGGCCGCGTAGCCATGCACGTACCTCGTAAATTTCAACTGACAGGTGCGCAGTAGTCAGTCCAAATGCGGCCTGACGTCACTTTGCGGGACACCTAGGCCCGCACTTTGCCCGACCTCGGCCCCACTCACCTCAACCCTCAGCCTCAGTACCACGGCGAGGCTTGGTGGAGCAGCCTGCACAATGGCCGTCTAAGCCATCGATTATCGTTGACGCGGGGCATTAACCTTCTGGCCTGATGACCGCGCGGCATACAAGGCACGGGAATACGGCTTAGGCCGTGCCAGTCTCAGTGACCGCCAAGCCCGTCGATTGTGTGCCCTGCGTTCGGTAAGCTCGGCACAGCTCGGCCGCCGATCAATTAGGTCTTCTTCCCTCTATCGGTCCATCTTGATTGTAGTGCGTTGCGCACCTCGATGCAGTTCCTCCAATACTATTGTTTGATGACTGAAATTGACTCAGCCTTAGACAGATAAGCCCAGCACCCCTCATTGACTGTGATGATTTGATCCCGTCGCTTCAGCGGAATGACTTCACATAATTCAGTAGCTCAAAACCGGCGAGGCTAAGAAATGTAGTTCACGTGAACCATTCACCCCGTTGCACCTCTTGCATTATTACAATGAAGAAATTGCAGGGATTACCCTCGATTAGAGACAGCTCAGAGACGCCCTTGATGAGAGGCGCCCTTGATGAGAGGCTCGATGACAGATTGGCCCATTTTTCTGCACTCGCGCGGTCAGCTGAATTGTTCATTGTCTTACAATGCAAACCAGTTGCATTGCTAAAAGCAATTTTGATTCGTCTCGCTCTACCCGTCGTAGAGGTTATACGTTCGCTCACCCGACGTAGAGGTTCCAGCCCTTCTGCTTGACCAAGTCCGCCCAGTCTATGCACAAGTTGCCGTCGGGGTTGCACTCCCAAGCCTCCAACACCGTCTCCTCCACACGCTGGAAGTTGCCCATCTGGTACTGCTCCATGTGCAGCCGGAACTGGCCCGTGATGTGCTCGCGATCCACCGCCGTGCAGCAGTTCATGCCGCACACAAGAATCAGGAGCGAGAGCGACACCTTCAATTTTGTGTCGAGAAGCGCATCGATGAGGGCGAGGCTCTTGACCACCAAGCGTTGCTGCGGTATGGTGTTTGGCGCCAACTTCATGATGGACGTCGCCAACTGCATGCGCACCACGCACAAGTACAACTCAAAGAGCGTCATGTGGAGATCCTGGTCATCGGCCAGCTGCAACAAGTCTATGTGCACCTGCTCCGGACCGC
Organism: Helenozyma rhizophorensis; assembly: GCA_030573355.1. Taxonomy (NCBI): domain Eukaryota; kingdom Fungi; phylum Ascomycota; class Pichiomycetes; order Serinales; family Metschnikowiaceae; genus Helenozyma; species Helenozyma rhizophorensis. Next base: position 50,452 of record JAJMDD010000026.1, read on the forward strand.
ACGCATCGATGCGTGCGCTGAACTCGTCGTAGGCTGCGGAAGCGTCGTCGTAGTACTTGGCACGTAGCGCCCCGGCATTAGCGTCGCCGGCTGCAACCAGCTCCTCTACCGCGGCCCACTGGCCCGAGAGGTGCGCCTTGCAGTTGCCAATGTCGCCTAAAATGTTGTACAAGGGCCCCACAATGCCGATGAGCGGGTCGATGCCGTAGGAGGAGTCGTAGGCGACCGCGGCCTGGTACTCGGCGATGGGGAACGTGGTGCCGCGGTTGAGCGCACGCGAGGAGAGCACGTCGTGAAACAGGAAGTCGTTGATGAGCCAGCGGATGTCGTTGCTGTGGTCAAAGAGGCGGGCAACCGCACTCAAGCCGCCGAACGAGCGCACGAGCTGCGTGCACTGGGTCATGAAGCCGCCCCAGTTGCGCACGTCGCCCGTGCTCACCTCGATGCCGATGAAGATGAGGTAGAAGGCAAACAAGACGAAGAACTCCAGCTTGTCGCACGGCTGGAGCATGCCGCCGAGCTGGGTGCACATGCTTTTGGCGGCCTTTTGCATGTATGCCCACGGGCGGGTGAAGTCTGCGCGCGGCTTGCGGAGCTCGAGGTAGAAGCCACCCCACGCCGCGAGCGCATAGGTGATGCTCTCCGATGTGGCTGCAAGGCCGAGAAACGTCTTGAGGAAGTAGTTCAGCAGCTCCAACCCGATGGACATGAACGGCGAGTACGTCTCGCGGTAGAAATTGATGAACATGAGGCCGTCCTCGTCAAGGTTGGCCATGAAGGTGAAGCTGGACGGCAGAAGGAGATCAAGTGGGATGTAAGGTTCCGCAGCGTCGGTTGGAGCGCTGCCTCGCAATCCTTCGATCTCCATCTGGAAGACCGCCAAGTCGTTCTTGAACCCTTTGATCTCCTCGGTCACCGCCTGGACACCTGAGTTAGCTGGCACCGAAGACGCCCGCGTCTCTCGCGAGCTTGTCTTTTTCTTGACCTTCTTTTCTGGCCATTTGCACTCGCCATTGCGAAGCTTGCACCGGCCACATGTGGGATACTGTTCGTCACACTTTTTCCTGGAGTTAGTGGTTGCAACCGATACCTGATGACGATACATACTTCCTGCTCCGGCAGCTCAAGCAGCCCGTGGAAGAACGGGCCCTAGCGCCATAAAAGCGGTTTAACGTGCAGATGGGTAGCTGCACCCCAATCGGCTTAGCCTCCTGGTCTACCGTTTGGAACGTCGAGCCATTGAGCGTGTGGAACATGGCGTTTTAGGCAATAAGCGAAGGCACGAGTTATGGGCCAGCTTCTGTGCGGAGAGGAGCCGGTGAACTGTTAGCAATGAGTTCGCATCCGGAAGTATGCGCCGTTTTAGCAGATGGTGCTATCTCCATGTGCACGCCCGCGACTAATTCCGCTTTCCGTCTTCTCGCCTAGGTCCACGGCGTCGTATATCAACCACCGTCATCCTTCCATTGCATACCATGGCGAAAATCCTTTTGGTCGGCTCCGGCGGCGTCGGCACCATGGCCGCATATGCATTGGACCTCAATGACAATGTGGAGGTCACCACGGTGATCCGTTCCGACTACGAAACAGTGATGGAAAAAGGCTTCAAGATCGAGTCCGTCGACTATGGCACAGTGGAGTCGTACAAGCCCGCGCACGTGGTCAAGAGCATCGAGGACGCCAAGCTGTTTGGGCCGTTTGACTACGTGGTGGTGTCGACCAAGAACACCCCAGACATCCTCAAGGTGGAGGACTTGATCGAGCCAGTTGTGACGCCCAAAAGGACAGTGATCTTGCTTCTCCAGAACGGAATTGAGATCGGCGAGCCCTTGATCGCAAGGTATCCCGAGAACATCGTCTTGAGTGGAGTCTCGATGATCTCCTCCATCAACTACAACGGAGTGATCAGCCACGTCGGCACGGACTTTGTCAAGGTCGGGTACTTCTTCAACCCCAACCTTCCGGTCGAGCCACAAGAAAAGGCCGCCAAGGACTTTGTAGGCTACTATCACAACGGCAAGAACGAGTGCGTCTACGACGACGACGTCAAGTTCACACGGTGGAGGAAGCTCGTGTACAATGCCACGCTCAATTCCATTTGCACGTTGACGTCGGTGGACGTGGGCCGCTTGGAGCTCTTTGGCGGTGTGGACGCTTTGGTGCGGCCGGCCATGAAGGAGGTGTTGGCCATAGCGAAGTCAGACGGCGTGGATCTTCCTGAAGACATCATGGAGTTCATGATCCGCTCGGACGATGGCGTATACTACGAGCCGTCGATGTTGGTAGACCTTCGCAAGGGAAACTACATGGAGGTTGAGGTGATCAGCGGCAATCCAGTTCGGGTTGCCGAAAAGAACGGTGTCGATGCGCCTGTATTGAACCTTATTTATTGCATGCTCAAGGTGGTGCAAAAGAGGACAATGGAGCAGAAAGGCAAGCTCGAGGTGCCGAAGGAGAGGCCCGTGCAATAATATGCGCAGTGGCAATAGACATTGGGCAAGTATGAAGCGTAGAGGGCAAAAAACCATCGAAGGCTAGGCTTGGCTTCGCCGAATCTGTACCTTTTCCAATTGCGATAACATACGTATCGGACCATATTGTAGCGCATTACTGCATTCAGCAGCTTCTTCATCGGCGAGGTGCAGACTTAGATAAGGCATGCGCATGCTTAGATTACGACTACAGAAATGCAACGTGCACGAGTATATTGGTTCTAGACCAGTAGAAGTAAAGTATTTTTCAATCAAAAGATAGCGTTGTGGATTTTCCAGCCCCAGTGTGTTCTGGGCGCCCACTCCTCGTCCCAAACAGCCTTGTGTTCGAGCTGCTCTGCGTCGGCCATGTTGATGGCATGGGTCACGTCCACATCCTCAGGCTTGATGAAGGGCTGTTTGTATTCCTTAGTCCAAATAAGCGCACCCACGTACAACACCGCGTCGATGATGATGGTGATGTAGGCGGAGAAGAAATCGCTTGTGGACCACGCGCCGTTGATGAACACAGCGTAGCCGTTGGTGATGGTGACGATGAACAAGAAAATGCCCGCGGCGTACGCTCCCACGTACTGGGCCTTGGCCCTGTAAGGAACCCTGTCGTCCAAGCCCTGCGCGGTAATGGCCTTTCTGTATCTGATGTACGTCACGCACACGAACAACCACGAGGTGAATCCACCAATGGTTGCGATGTTCGAGAGCCAGCTGAAAACAGTGGACGCGGACGACGACATGTTGAGGTACGCCAAGAAAAGGAACAACGAAGTCACGCCGACAGCCATGTATGGCACACCGCCCTTGTTAGTTCTGGCAAAGATCTTGGGCGCATCGCCCTTCAACGCCATGGTGAACAACGCACGAGAAGCACCGTAGATCAAGCCCGAGCCGCACGAGTAGGCGGACGTCAAGATGCACGCATTGACGATGTGAGGCAACACTGGGATGCCAAAGTTCTTCATGGCCACGACAAAAGGCGACGCAGCTGCGGACGACAGGCCGTCCAGAATAGCACCCATCAAGCGGTCGTCGTTGGACGCAACAATGACACCAATCACCAACGCGCCCACGACGTAGAAGAAAATCAATCTCCACACGAACCGGCGAGCCACGATGGGGATGTTTCTTCTGGGGTACTCGGCCTCGGAGGTGGTGGCCGTGACCAACTCCGGAGCAAGAATGAAAGCGAAACCTGCCTTGATGACCGCGGTCCAGCACGACAAGAACTTACCGGTGTCGCCAGGCACCAAGTGCTCGACAAAGGCCCCGGGCTCATTCCAGTACTTGAACCCCAACACGCCGTGCTGCTTGGGCGCACCACCAAAAAACATAACTACACCCATGATGATCAAGCCGGTGATGCACAAGATCTTGATGGAGCACACGTAGAACTCGGACTCGCCGAAAAACTTCACGGGCAAGAAGTTGATGAGCACAGTGAACACCAAGAAGATGGAGATGTAGATGGCGGGACTGGTGTCGGTCCAGTACTCGATGACGAACGCACACGCGGTGATTTCCGTGGGCCCGATCATCGCCTGGGCAAAGTAGATGTTCCACCCGGTGGTGAACGCAAACGAGCGGCTGGTGTAGCGGTACGCCATGGCGTAGGTGGTGCCTTCGCCAGGAAGCGGCACCAACGTGACCATCTCGGACAACTGGCTCATGATCAGCCAAACCACAATGGCGACAATGGAGTAGCCCGTGAGCAAGCCTGCCGGCCCGCACGTACTGAGGGCTGCGCCCGAGCCCACGAAGAGACCTGTGCCGATCGCACCACCGAGCGCAATCAACTGGATGTGCCTCGACTTGAGACCCCGCACCGTGCCCACATTTGCGCTCAACTCGAGGAGAGACGACTCGTCGGCCCCGATCAGCGACTCGTCGATCGGCTTGACTTCGACGTTAGGATTATCTTTCTTGGTCATGGTGCCCAATGTGCAACGGCAACGTCCAACTTATATACGGATCAAACCATGCCGTATGTGCGCCCTGGCGTGATGCTTCTTATCAGCAGGTTCGCCTGCCCAGAATTGTATCGCCTAAACGTCATGGTTTGCGAGTAGTCATGCAGGCATTAGGCGTTTGGACAGATAGGCGGTCGATAAGACGCTTGGAACCTTGGCACGCTCCATGCACGCCGCGGTGCATGGATCCGATCGCTGCAGCCCTAACTGGCTGCTTTGGGCAATTAGCGCGCGATCATCGCGCATTATCAGCCTATCGCGCGCATTATAATGTTCAGCATTCCATCCTCCCGTGGCCCCCACGATCCATGTTCAGAGCTCGAACTGCCAGGGCGTTTGCCTCAGCACGCACATTCGTCACTCGGCCAGTCGCAGTCCGCCGCAGCGTGTGGCTCGTGGCGTCGAGCGTAGCCGTGGCCTCGGGCTTCTTGTTGTTAACTCCGGCCATCAGGTCGGACGCCCTGCTCTACCCTGTGCTCCCCGTGGCGGAAGTCATGAAGCACAAGACTCCCGAAGACTGCTGGGTCGCCATCGACGGACACGTGTACGATGTCACCAAGTTCGTGGCTCTCCATCCCGGAGGCGCAGCCCGCATTCTTCGCTACGCCGGCAACGATGCATCGAGGCCATTTGGCAAAAACCACACCGCGCTGGTGCTCAAGCGCATGAAGGAGCACGTCATATACCTCGGCCCGCTCGGCGACGGCGAGTTTGCGCCTCGGCCCGTGGCCAAGGCCAAGACGGACGTGGTGGCTGCAAAAGTTGCCAAGCCGCCGCTCGCCCAGATCTTCAACATCTCCGACTTTGAGTTCGTGGCCAAGCAGGTGTTGCCTCGCACCACGTTCACATACTACGCCACGGGCGCGTCGGACGAGTTCACGTTGCGCGAGAACCACTACGCATACCTGCGGGTGTTCTTCCGGCCCAAGGCGCTCCGCAACGTGCTGCAGGTGTCCACGGCCACCACGATGTTGGGGCTCGACACCGAGTTGCCGCTCTACATCTCGGGCTTCGCCGGGTCGCACTTGGCGCACAAGGATGCCGAGTGGAACCTCCAGCGGGGCGCCTACCGTGAGCACATCATGCAGATGGTGCCGCGGCAGAACTCCATCGACCCCGAAGACTTCTTCCCCGCGGTGCCCGCGGGCCAGCCGCAGTGGGCGCAGTACCACTTCTACCTGGACGCGGAGTTGGAGCCTGCGCTGATGGACAAGCTCCTCGCGCAGTTCCACCTGTACCCCAGCGTCAAGGGCATCTTCTTCAACGTGGACGTGGTGGACTTGGGCAACCGCGAGAAGGACAGCAAGGTGCGCGCGGTGGACGACGAGAACTTGGAGGCGTTGACCGAGTGCTCCAACAACTCCAGCCCGGTGTACTGCCAGCTGATGACGTGGGACCATGTGCGCGAGCTCGTGAGCAGGACGCACTTGCCGGTCGGGCTCAAGGGCGTGCAGCGCGGCGAGGACGTGGTCACGGCGGCCGAGGCCGGCGTGCGTGCGGTGGTGTTGTCCAACCACGGCGGGCGCCAGTTGGACTTCTCGCGCCCGCCGCTCGAGGTGTTGGTGGAGGCGCGCGAGATGCTCAAGGCCAAGGGCTTGGAGGACAAGATCGAGATCTACGTGGACGGCGGCATCCGGCGTGGCAGCGACATTGTCAAGGCGCTCTGCTTGGGCGCCAAGGGCGTCGGGTTGGGCCGCCCGTTCTTGTATGCCATGGCGGGCTACGGCGAGGAGGGCGTGGTGCGGGCCATCCAGCTTCTCAAGAAAGAGGTCAGGAACAACATGTGCTTGCTCGGCGCGAGCAGCGTGGCGGAGTTGGACGAGTCGTTTGTGGATGCGTCCAGCTTGAAGTTCCGCAACCCGACCGTCAACGACCGCTTGTACGACCGCAACTACGTACCGCTCTCGTCCCCGCCGTGGGGCAAATAGAACAGAGCCACAGTCAAATTGTATGTCCACAGTCCACATTGTACTCTCACCGTCCCCACAGTTCGCCATGTCTGCTCATTGTCTGTTGCGCTAATCATCCTGTACCCATGACATAATGGAGACAGACTAGAGATAGCCGAATACAAGCTGATGAGGTGTTGATGTACTCTTCTACGGTAGAAGAATCATGACGTAGAGAGTCCATGACGTAGAAGGTCGACGTAGAAGAGTAACGTGCAGGGGCAAGCGAGTGACAAGGTACGGAAGTCTTATCGATTCCGCTTGCCTTATCGCTGACGATCATATCGTGCAGGACGTGGCTCTATGGGGACATACGCGCTCCGTCCACCAGGATTTGGCGTCCCCGCTTGCTCGCTTCGGTGATCGCAGTCTGCACGCAGTGGTTCTCGAGTGGGCCCGCGCTCGTGCTTCTGTGTGCGTGTGTGCGTGGTGGAAGCCGTGGGTGCAAAAGTGCGATAAGCGCGGACTGCCTAATCGATCGCACTCCTATAAAGCACCCCGAACCGCAACATCTCGTCACCATCAATGACCGTGAAAACATCCTCCCTTCTCTTTTCGTCCAAAGTGAGCGACCACCAGCCCATGGTGGTGGCAGGAAAAGGCAACAAGCTCGTGTTGGAGGACGCAATTACCCACGAAAGAAGAGAGGTGTTCGACGCCATGGGCGGTGCTGCCGTTGTGGCGTTGGGCCACGGCGACGAGGACGTTGTGGCCGAAATGTGCGAGGCGGCCAAGGAGTGCTCGTACTCGTTTTCCGCGGTTTTGACCAACTACTGGGCCGAGGAGTTGGCCAAGTTCATCATCGAGACGTCGCCCAAAGGTGCGTTTGCCGGCGCGCTCTTTACGTGCTCGGGGTCCGAGTCCAACGAGAACGGCATGAAGACCGCGCGCCAGTACTACTTGGAGAAGGGCGAGCCCGACCGCACGGTGTTCATCAGCAGGAAGCAGTCGTACCACGGCTTCACCACCGGGTGCCTCGCGTTGAGCGAGTCCGTGCGCAAGGACGCCTTCCGCAGCATCACGTTGCCGGCCGAGCAGGTGCCCAAGGTGTCGCCCGTGTACCCGTACCGCGACATGAAGGACGGCGAGACGTTGGACGACTACTGCGCACGCTTGTTGCAGGAGATCGAGGACACCGTGGTTGCGGCCGGGCCCACCAAGGTGGCGGCCATCTTGGTCGAGACGCTTTCGGGGTCCACGTTCGGCACGTCGCCCGCCATCCCGGGCTACTTGGCGGGCATCCGCAAGATCTGCGACAAGTACGGCATCTTGATGTGGTTGGACGAGGTGATGTGCGGCACCGGGCGTGCGTCCGCCACGGGCGGGCTCCACTGCTGGGAGTCCTTCCCCGACTTTGACGGGCCCGACCTCCAGTCCATCGGCAAGACGTTGGGCGGAGGCTTTGTCACCATTGCTGGTCTTTTGGTGTCGCCCAAGGTCAGACAGGCGTTTGTGGACGGGTCCAACTACATCCCCGGCGGGCAGACGTACCACCAGCACGCGTTCAACTGCCGCGTGGCGTTGGCGGTGCAGAAGAAAATCGAGCGCTTGGGGTTGCGCAAGAACTGCTTCGACAAGGGCTCCAAGATTGGCAAGTTGCTTGCCGAGCGTGCAGGCGAGACCAAGACCATCGGCGACGTGCGTGGCTTGGGCGGCTTCTGGTCGATCGAGCTTGTCAAGGACAAGGCCACCAAGGAGCCTTTCCCCGTTGCGTTGGGCGTGGGCAGCAAGGTCAGTGCAAAGGCGTTGGAGCACGGCATGACGTCCATGGGCTTGGGCGGAACCATCGAGGGCAAGGCCGGCGACCACGTCTCGCTCGCGCCCTCGTTCATCTTGGAGGACGACGACGTGCAGTTTATCGTCGACACCTTGATCAAGAGCGTCAAGGACGTGGAGGCCGACTTGACTGCTGCCGGTGAGTTGTGATCGTCAATATACGAGTTCGTAACTAAGCCATCTCACTAGCCCCACGCCTCCGTAAATTACCGTACCAACATCCATAACATCCATACCACCACCTATTCCAACCGTTACATCTTCCACTGACATCTACGGTTACGTATCGTGTGCTCGTTCAATTGTGCACCTCATCGCCTAGCACATCGATGTAACCTTGAAAGCAAGCAGAGAAGGTTATGCGCTCTGGCTCGTCCATCCAATCTCCAGCCTCGGCGAAAAAGAATGCCGTTTAGAGACGTGCCGCGGCTATTTGCCGGCGCAACAATGGTCTTGCCGTTTATTCGCTGACCTTCAAGGCGATCCTGCGAAAATATGCAGTGGCGCATGCATCAATTAGAGGGGTAGCGCGAGCTAAAGATCAGGGGATACGCCGTATCTCCGTGCAGAATACCAAGAATGTACAAATGAAACGTCCAATCACACTCGGCTGATGCCCAGAAAATGTGCAATTTAGGCCCCTTGGCAGGGCTCTACTGTGAAGTATTTTCCTACATGCCGTGCCACTGCGAAGGTGCATATACAAGCAGGTACTAAGATGCCCGTGCAGTTCCAATCTGTCCGATCACCCAATGAGCCGACCGCAAATCGCCTTAGAGCGTTTCTATGCTGGTAAATTCTGCTTTAGCAAAGCCACGGGCCAGTGCTGATAGTACTAAAACCATCTGGTTCTTTACGCCCAGCTTTCTTTCTGTGCATTGGCGTTGACGTTGGGCCTTGGCACTTATGCACGTTTCTGTCAAAGCATTCAGCAAATGAACGTAGGTACGGATTTCAATCTTGCGACAATGGCTGATCGGCTCAGGCCTGCGAGCAATGCCGATCGGCCCGTAAGCCGGGTTTGTTCTTTGTAGTGCTTCTCGTAAATTCTCCAATGGCTCCGCTGGTTATTTCCCCGGCGCATGCATGGTTACGGTCCCAGGTGCGAAAAGCAAACGCCTCTGCCGACCTCGCTCTCCGTATTATCTCTTTCATCAAATCTATATAATCTCCCCGATCTGCACGTTCCCCTCGCTGCAACAGCAATGAGCAAGGACATTTTGGTTAGCACCGACGATGAGCACGTCTCAGGGCCTGACCCTCACACCGAAAAGACCCCTCCTCCTAACTATAATGATGAGGAGGCTGCTGTGACTTCCGACGGGCAGGTGATTCCACCCCACGCGGAACATGCCTCCACGGCAAGATCGTTCGGAGTTAGGAAGGCCGAATTGATGAACGCGCAGTACCAAGGCTTGTGGTGGAAGAGTATCTTCTACATTGCTTGCTTCATCTGCGCTTACGTCTACGCCTTGGACGGCACCATCCGTTACACGTTCCAGAACTATGCCACTAGCTCGTATGCCCAGCACTCTCTTATGACCACGGTCAATGTGATCAGATCGGTGGTTGCCGCGGCTTCGCAGCCAACGTATGCCAGATTGTCCGACACTTTTGGCCGTTTTGAGTTGTTCGTCATTGCAATCATTTTCTACGTGGTGGGAACGGTCATCGAGTCTCAAGCCTACGATGTGAATCGTTTTGCCGGTGGCGCAGTGTTGTATCAGATTGGCTACTCGGGTGTTCAGTTGATGTTGGAGGTGTCCTTGGCTGACATGTCCACCTTGAACTGGCGTTTGTTTGCTTCCTTCGTTCCTGCGCTTCCTTTCATCATCAACACTTGGGTTTCGGGTGACGTTGCAGCCGCCTTGTACCCCGCGCACTCGTGGAGCTACTCCATTGGAATCTTTGCTTTTATCTTCCCTTTGTCCTCCGTGCCTCTTCTTGCGTGCTACCTTCACATGAGGATCAAGGCTGGCCGTACGGAGGCATGGAAGCAGATCTGCAGAGAAGAGAAAGAGCACAACAAGGGTAAAAACCCGCTCGTGGAGCATTTCTGGAAGCTCGACTTGGTCGGTATTCTTCTCATCATTTGTGTGTTTGGCTTCCTCTTGGTGCCACTAACACTCGCCGGAAGTCAAATTACCGCCTTAACCGACTCTTCTACCGCATGGGGCCAAGCCAAGATTATTGCTCCATTGGTGATTGGCTTCTGCCTTATCCCTGTCCTCGTTTGGTGGGAAGGTTGGATGGCAAAGTTCCCCATCGTGCCTTTCCCACTTTTGAAAGACCGTGGTGTGTGGTCTGCCCTCATCATTGCGTGCCTCGTCAACTTCATTTGGTATATGCCTAATGACTTCATGTACACTGTGTTGATTGTGGGTATGAACGCATCCATTAAGGCTGCCACCCGCATCACATCTTTGTACTCCTTCGTCTCCGTCATCACCGGACCTCTCGTGGGTCTCCTCCTTGTCAAGGCCAAGAGAACAAAGCTGTTTATTATTTTTGGTTGTGCAATTTGGTTTGTGGCCATGGGCATCCTTTTACATTACAGAGGCGCTAGCGACGGACAAAATGCCGAAAGTACGAAGGACGGTATCATCGGAGGCTTATGCTTGTTTGGTTTTGGTGCTGGCTTCTTCACCTACACCACTCAGTTGTCCATTCAGACATGCACCAACCACGAGTACATGGCAGTGGTGCTCTCGCTCTACTTGGCCTCCTACAACATTGGCTCCGGTCTCGGTGTATCTGTCTCCGGTGCCATTTGGACCCAGCTCATGCCTGATGCCATCTACAACGAAATGGACAAGTTGGGAGTTAACACCACGCTCGCAGAGCTGGCTTACTATTCCCCATACACTTTTATTTTGACCAACACTTGGGGCACGGACGCCAGAATCGCGGTCGCGTTGGCGTACGCTCATCTCCAAAGAAAGTTGTGTATCGTCGGTCTCTGCTTGTGCGTGCCATTGTTGTTCGTTTCCTTGTTCTTGAGAAACCACGTATTGGCGGAAGTGCAGTCGTTGGACGAGGTGCACAATCACGAAGACGGCATCCATGGCGACAAAGAGGCCATTGGGAACACCGTTGTTGTGAACAACTACGACAAGGACCCAATAGCCGACTTCTTTTCTGGGTTGTTCCACCGCAAGAAGTAGGCGTTAACAGTACGATCAAGAACTCTTAATACAGCGCATGCGCTTAATTGATTTACGACCAATGCTATGTAGCTACTTGATTTCCAGCTCTGCATCTTCAAACATTTTGAACGCTTTGCGCCCGTCATCTTTCATTTCCTTGGCCATCTTCACCAAGTGCGTCGATGATTTATTGAACATCACACAGTTGGCAAACATGAGAATGATGTCTCTCTCAAGTTCCTTCACTGTTTCGTATGCTGGCGGCTCCTCTTTCTGCTTGATCGCCTTTAGTATGCTTTTCAAGTCCTTCGGTTCGTAAACAACATCGTCATAGTTTTCTGCGTGGACTCGGTTCAAGAAAGGCGAAGAGAACCGGTGCTCTTCGATAGTCTTGATTAAGTTGATGGCAATGTTTTGGAACCGCTTGCGCTTTTGAGTCGACGCCAGCGGAGAAAGCGACCGCTTATTGTCGATTCTTGGCACTTCAGGTATCGTGTCTTCCGTAGTGAGTGCCACCAGTGCTTTCTTTTCCACTTCAACGACTTTATCTGTGACATCTAGGGAGACCTCTTCCTCGGTCTCGAGCTTTTCCTCAGTGACGTCAACACTGGTTTCTTCCTGTTTGTCGGCACCACTGGGCTCCTCAACAGGTGCAGCCACTTCAACCTCTTCCACCACCTCTTCAGCATCTGCAACCTCATTTATGACAACATGATCTGTGGGGTGGGGACTTGGAACTGTTTCTATCGTTTCAACGAGTTCATCACTCTTTTCTTCTGCCTCCGCTACATCAATAGCACCGTCCTGGTCTTCTCTATCAATGTCCATGGAATCTTCGCCCATGGCTTCTGCATTCTCCGCATCCAATTTAATCTCCACTGCTGGTTTGATCTCTTCTTCGGGTGTACCAGCCTCGGCGCTTTCCTCCTGGTAGGAGTTACCATCTCCAGATTCGAGGTCTGGTTTCAGCTCGCTGATAGGTGGGAGCATCTTGGGCATCGCTATTTCCTTGTACTTTTCGTCTAGCTCATTGAGCTCACGCACTAGATGCTTGCTGTATCGTATGGATGAGTCCACTAGAATGCTCCCGAGCATTGTCTTCACAAGTTGTACCGGCACTCGCAACAGAACTATGTTGTCCTCCAAAGAGAGAAGAGTGTTAAATTCACTTTCTTTGATTAATTTAACAACGAAGTCCTCATCTAGAGATTCCGTTCGTTGAGCGTAATGGAATGTTTCTTTGTATGCAATGGCTGTTGTATTTAGATCGGCCAAAAACAGCAGCAAAGGGAGCTCAAGAGTAGTATTTTCAGCCTTAGAGCTTCGAAGTAAGTCATTAACTACCCGGGCCACGATTATGTGGTGGAAGTCTGAGGACGAGGTCGACATGGAAGTGATGTCTGAATCTCAAAATACTGCACACGAAACTACTTGTGGAGTACTAGCCAACGGAGCCAGATACATACCGAGCACGCCTGAAGAAGAAAAAACGCCAGTGTTACCTCAAGCTACGTATGTTTGCTTAATATGCATTGGTCTCTTTTAGTTTGATTCCTATTTGCACGTCGACTGCGCTAGAGCTGCCCGTCGCACATCGTAGTGCGGTGCAGTAGTAGCATAATATATACATAAACCATGGCCTATATTCATCAAATAGGACATGTGGATCTAGTTGCACACAACTTGCTTATTTTCTTTGCATGTTCTGCATCAACATTGCACTGTGGTTAGTATGGGTAGGCTGGGAGGCGAATTGGAAACGTACTTTTGCTCTTGGAATCTCTGGCCGACTCTCTCGCTGTGCTTCAAGAATTTCTCAGAGCACTTGGAGATACAAGAGGTCTCTTTGGTGGACAAGTTGGCGGAGGTGAAGTCATTGACGCAATCCTCGAAACATCTAGACACCAAGTTGGAGTATAACCTCATGAAGTCCTTCATTTGCTTCTGCTCAACAATCTGCTGAAATTCTTGCTGCTCTTTGACGTTCAACTGGTCCATTTTGTGATGATGTGTGGTGGTATAGATGGCAATTGGAGCTTGCTCTCACTCACCTAAAATTTTCATCTGGTGTGCACACGACGCCCAAACACCTGTTACGGAAGTGTAGTAGATTATTCTATTTACAGATATGAAAACCAGGAATCTGGTTCGTAGGGATCGAAGAAACTGTTCTGGGCTGATTGTCTTCGAGAGCTATTAGCATGCACAGGTTTGTGGGGCCCTAGGAAAGGCACTTATGTCTCGAATACTATCCACCGCACCCAAGTAGGCGATGAAACGCTCGAAACCCATGCCGAATCCACCGTGAGGCACGCCTCCGTTCTCTCTGGTTGAGAGGTACCACTGTATAGATTCTGAGCGCATTCCTCTGCGGTCAATTTCGGAGGTAAGTTTGGCGAGGTCGTGCTCTCTGAGCGAGCCACCAATCAATTCACCGATTTCGGGCACAATAAGATCAAAACACGCAACGGTGGGCCGCTCTGGGTCGTAAGATTTTGACATTGGCATGTAGAACGGTTTTTGTTCCCGTGGATAGTCAGTGACGAACACAGGAGAGTTGAAGTGTGTGCCTGCCAACCACTTTTCGTGCTCAGTCAGGATAGAGTCTCCCCACTGCAACCTGCCTTTCAGGCGGCCCCTGTTCTTGACAGCATTCAATATGTCAATAGCTTCTGTGTACGTTATAGATGGCCAGGGATTCTCGCTGAGAATGGCATCCCACCGCAGGTAGAGCGTTTCCTTCGTTCCTTTCTCGTAACGAGAGCTAACTAGGTCGTTCAACGAACCCGGTTCATAAAGGCCAGACTCTTCCTTTAAAGTGCGCGCAACATGGCGGATCATAGACTCGACGAACTGCGTGAGTTGTGAGACGTCTTCCACGTAGCACAACTCTGCCTCCAACATCCAAAACTCACTCAAGTGCCTGTTCGTATTGGATTCCTCCGCTCTAAAGCATGGAGTCAAGGTCCACACTCTGTTGAGCGAGAGCGCAAGTACCTCCAAGTGGAGTTGAGTTGAGACCGTGAGGAAGACTTCCTTCCCAAAGAAGCCTCCTTCTTTGTCTTCATTTTTGATAGTTGGTTGCACTGCAAATTGCTCACCGGCACCTTCGCAGTCGGAAGAGGTGATGAGAGGCGGGGCTACCTTGATGACGTCGTTGTTGCGAAAGAATGTCAGGAGAATTGTCTCAACGTGAGATCTGAAGCGCAAAATCGAACTCAATGTCGAGGTTCTATGCCGAAGCGTCGGAAGCGTGCGGAGAAACTGCAAGGTCTGCGACTTCTTTTGGATGGGATAGTCTTCAGGGACATTGCCCAAAACAGAAATGGAGTGGTTTGGGTCCTCGGCATCGTACCGTAGTTCGAATGTCTGCTTACCCTGTGACTCGATCCACTTGCCTTTCACAGCAACACTCTGACCAACTTTATACTTGTTTGGCACTAAGACCTTATCTGGGTCGTTGAAGACGACGTTGAGCGTCAGATGTATAGAGCCATCTGAGATGTCCAAGAAACCGACGTTTCTGAATGAACGTATTGCCTTAATATGGCCATGAGCGATAACCTCAGAGTCTGCAGATGGAGGACTATGTAGTATCTGCTTGATAGTTGGCGGCAATTGAGAAAGTGGTCGCCTTAGAAGCGGCGGACGGCCGTTCTTGACTATATTCAAGTGTCTTCTGATCATGGTGAAATATCTCACTTCCCTGCACTACCCTGTATTCATCACTACTCCACAAAATTTACATGTCAAACTTTGCACCTCGAAGCATGGACGATCCAAAACATGAAGTGTCCTCCATCTTCAGATGCGGTATTAATTTGTTGTATTAGACTGCATTACCTCCGACTCGTAAGACTTGAAGCTAACCTGATTGAGCCTGTTCATCTATGATTCTGATTCTCGTACATGTGTACCCGGTACCTCATTCCATATTAATACAGGAAGAGTACTGAGTCAGAACCCGTATCCTTAACAGAACTCTCATTGTCTCCTCTTCAATGACTGCAAAGTCTATGACGGTACTAATTGAAGGTGACACCCGTGCACCATATGCATTTTGAAAATCTCTATCATTGAACATTACTGAGCCTATGACTTTTGCTCCGTTAAAAAATGACCTCATCTTGAGGGCCGCCAAAGGCGAGAAAGTGGAAAGGCCGCCCGTCTGGATCATGGTACGTGCTCAATTTTAAATACTCGTTTGCCTACTAACCTCCAGAGACAAGCTGGCCGGTACTTGCCTGAATATCACGAGGCCAAAGGTAAGAGAGACTTCTTCGAAACGTGCCGCGATGCGGAGATTGCAGCAGAAATCACTATCCAGCCAATCAACCACTTCGACGGGCTAATTGATGCAGCTATCATTTTCAGCGACATCTTGGTCATTCCGCAAGCTATGGGATTCGAAATCGAGATGGTAGAAGGTAAGGGTCCAGTGTTTGTTTCTCCATTGAGAAGTCCGGAGGATTTGAACCGCGTTGTGTACAAGCCAGACATCTTGAAGGAGTTGGATTGGGCATTCAAGGCCATCACGCTCACCAGAACCAAGTTGGAAGGCAGAGTGCCCTTGTTGGGCTTCTGTGGTGCTCCATGGACGTTATTAGTCTACATGACGGAGGGCCAGGGCTCCAAGATGTTCAGATTTGTGAAGCAGTGGATTTACGAGTACACCTCTGAGTCTCACAAGTTGCTACAGGCTATTACCGATGCCTGTGTTGAGTTCTTAGCACAACAGGTGGTTGCCGGAGCGCAAATGTTGCAGGTGTTTGAATCTTGGGCCGGCGAGTTGGGTCCCAACGAGTTCAACGAGTTCTGCTTGCCTTACTTGCGTCAGATTGCAGAGAAGTTGCCTAAAAGATTGTCCGAATTGGGTGTGACGGAAAAGATTCCCCTCACTGTGTTCGCAAAGGGTGCTTGGTATGCGTTGGATGATTTGTGTGACTCGGGTTACGACACCGTGTCTCTCGATTGGCTCTACAAGCCAGAAGATGCTGTCAAGGTTGTGAACGGCCGCAGAATCACTTTGCAGGGCAACTTGGACCCCGGTACCATGTACGGGTCTGACGAAGTGATTTCGCAGAAAGTTGAGCAGATGATCAAAGGCTTTGGTGGCGGTAAGCAAAACTACATCATCAACTTTGGGCATGGAACGCACCCTTTCATGAAGCCTGAAAAGGTCGAGCACTTCTTGAAGGAATGCCATAAATACGGCAGCCAGTGATGCAACTCAAAGTTCTACAAAGAAGGAGTGTTGAAAATATGTGGACCTGTAATTAGTCAGAATGTACAAGACTTTGCGTCTTAGAGAAAAGAAGTATTGCGTCAGGGAGAATAATTACAGAGTTGAAGGCAGATGAAGACCGAAGTAACCGTTCCATTATGATTCATCGATCTGGTACTGCACCTGCGGAATATCAGACTGACAAATTCTGAGCTTACCGCCACCGCTAACGATGTCCAAGGACGAATTCTACCTATTCGAGCTTAGTGACCGAATTTTGGACTCACTAGATCTTCTCCATTTCGATGAGTCGTCCGTTGTCGTGGATGTGGAACCTGCAAAATCTAAAATCGAGCCGGTTTCTGAGGAACAGAAAGTGAGCCAGCTTCAAAGATGCTCTACGTGCAATATAGACCTCGGCAATGTGGATCTCCGAGAGCGCTCATTCCATTTCAAGTCAGACATACACAGATTGAACTTAAAGCGAGGTTTAAATGGACTTCCGCCGTTGACGGAGACCGAGTTCGATGACCTCTTGGAACGCCAGTCTCTCGAAAGTATCTCGGGATCTGAGGATTCCGATTCAGAAGACGAAGATAGAGACAATTTGCCTACAATTTTGGAGAAATTGTCCACCAACGCCAGTGATGTCCCGGCGAACGATGAACGTCATGTGAGTCACATGAACACTCGATCGCCCTACGTTCTTTTGAAGTCACCCTTCGCAGAGGAGGGGAAGGTTTTTGGCGTGTACAAGGCGGTCTTCACGCAGAAAGCGCTCGATGAAGCCAGAGTGCTCGAGTCTTTGCGTCAATATAATCGCGATACATCTCGAAGCGGCATATCAGTGCTTCTTATGATAGGTGGAGGCCACTTTGCTGGTGCAGTCATCTCTCATCAACGAGTAAACGGTAAAGGAAACATCAAGAACCGCAAGGAGACGATCCAAGAGCAAAAGGTCACTGTTTTGCAGTCGAAAACATTCCACAGATACACCACTAGACGGAAACAGGGTGGCTCACAATCAGCATCCGACAACGCCAGAGGCAAAGCCAACTCGGCAGGATCTAGCATCCGTCGATACAACGAGCAGGCATTGCAGAAGGACGTTCGTGACTTGCTTGAGCTGTGGCGTGGTTACATATCTGAAGCTCAGCATGTGTTCATTAGGGCTAATGGCGCCTCAAATAGGAAAATATTGGTCGGATACGAGAATGCGGTGCTCAAAAACGACGACGCTAGGGTCAAGAGCTTCCCGTTCACGACAAAGAGGGCTACGTTGTCCGAAGTCAAAAGTGCCTGGGTGAAGCTCACCTACTTGGCCAACATCCCGCTCCCTAAAGTGGAAGCAGAGAAACCAACCAAACTTCCAGAGCAAAAGAAGATCAAAAGCCCTGAACCTGTGTCGGTTGCGCTGCAATCAGACATACACACTAGAGAGTTGATTGCTTTGCTTAAAAAGTCCAAGGCGCCATTGATGATCAATTACTTGAAGAAGAATGACTTGGGTGTGGATTTCACGTTTACACCGGAATCGCAGTACGCTAACGCTCCAACGGCTCTCCATTTTGCCGCGCTGCAAGGCTTACATCATATGGTGAGGGTCCTTTTACAAACTCTTAAGGCTGATCCAACGATAGAAAATACGTTCGGCAAGACCGCAGCGCAAATTAGTTCGACGTCACAGACAAAGTACGCCTTCCAGATAGCTCGGCACACTTTGGGAGAGAGCTTCTGCGAATGGCAGAGAGCACGCGTGGGCCCCGCCAGAAGCAGCGAGGAAGTTGCAAAGGAGGAAGAGCAACAGAAGAAGCACGCACAGGAGCTAAACAAGAAGTTGATCGAAGAAGAGTTGGCCAAGAAAACAGAGCTCGAGCTCAAGAAGCCAACCATTTCCTCCAACGGCAGACTTGGAGAAAGGGTGCTGACTGGAGTCAGCGATACAAGTGGCCTCACAGACCAGCAGAAGATGAGGTTGATGCGCGAACAGCGTGCGCGGGCAGCAGAGGCCAGAATGAAACAAGCGTAATTAATGAACAAGTTTGCGTAACAGACTTATAAGTACAACTTATACGTAGAATGCTTGACTCATGAGTCGAATGTCCTAGGCTGCAAGAAGTAGACGTTAGACCTGCACATCATTTGACATGTCTGGACGTTGCATGAATACATGTAAGTAGAAGAAAGACGTCGTTGCCATCGAAAGCCCACGATTGCACAACGTTTACGAACACGGACTTAGCCAAGAGGTGAAGATTGTCCTGCTCCGAACATTGCTCCGACGCGGCCGGCCGCGTTTCACTCTCGGTCGCCACTAGTTTATCCGACGGAGTAAACGCGGCCGCATGCCCGATTGGGACACCGCCGTGTCGAACTTAGTCACCACCCGTTTCACGAGAGAGACGAAGAAAAGGTTGCGATCGAGCTTGGAACAGCGTTTGGAAGTGATAAATACCTATCAGACTCAACCCATGCTAACAAATCATGTCCCTTTCTGCACGTGATCAAGCCGTAGTTGTATCCCATCGAATTGTCAACTTCGCAAATACACACCTGCACCTTGTCACGTCTTTCAGCCGCACCTGCAGCAAACACGCCTACTTTTGCAATGGATTATAAATGGAGAGGCATCTTCTGTGATTTCTCCCCATGACTTCTCAAAGTTCTACAGAGAATGAGGCCATTGAGGCGCCTCAAGCCAAAACTTTTTTCGAGTCCGATGCCGGCGACGGCACTAGAAGAGAGGACTTGTATTTGCAGGGAGCCCAATTGTTCGCCTGTCTTGGAGGCATTGTGCTCTGTCTTTTCCTTTTTGCGCTCGACCAGCTTATTGTTGCTACGCTTTTGACTGAGGTCGGAAACCAGTTCGATGCCATGGACAGGGTGGGATGGTTGACGTCGGGCTTCCTTATCTCCATGACGGTTTTGGTCGCCGTTTGGGGCAAGCTCGGCATCATATTCGGCCGCAAGACTGCCATGTTTGCAGCTGTGGTGTTGTTTGAGGCCGGCTCCTTGATGTGTGCTTTGGCCAATGACATGAACACGCTCATTGGCGGCAGAGTGTTGGCCGGTGTGGGAGGAGGTGGCATCCAAACGATGGTTTTCATCATCATCACCGAGGTGCTTCCGATCCACAAGCGTCCATTGGGAATGGCCACCATCGGCTGTGTTTTTGCGGTTGCCTCTGTGTTGGGGCCCCTCATCGGCGGTGCGTTCACATCTAACGTCACCTGGAGATGGTGTTTCTACATTAACTTGCCCATTGGTGGAGTTGCTATGGTGGTGTTGTTTTTCGCTTTCAACCCTCCCAAGACCAAGGGTAACATCAAAGACAAATTGAAGTTGATCGACTACGTCGGTGTCTTCTTTTTGACGTCTGGCTTGGTCTTGGTGCTTTTGGCCTTGACCTTCGGAGGCAACGATTATGCTTGGGATTCTGCCGCGGTTATCTTGTGTTTCGTGCTTGGTGGCATCTTGACCATTTGCTTTGGCGTGTGGAACTTCAAGTTTGCCAAATTCCCCATGATTCCACTTGACGTGATGAAAGCATACCCCACAGTTGCTGCAGGTATTGCCATGTTTGGTGTATTTGGTTACTTCATCTCGTCGGTGTTGTACCTCTCGATTTACTTCCAAGTCGTCCACAACGCATCGGCTTGGCAATCCGGTGTGCATTTGTTGCCTGAGATTATTGGTGTGGTCACAAGCTCCTTGATCTCGGGTATTCTTGTTAACAAGACCAGAATTGTCAAGCCGTTTGCTATTTTCGGCAGCGTGATGGGCTTCCTTGGTTGTGGCCTCATTACCTTGCTTGAGGTTGATTCTTCCAGTGCAAAGAAGATTGGCCTTATGATCCCAATTGGAGTTGGTGTGGGCGTGCTGATGCAGAGTCTTGTTATTGCTGGCCAAATCACTGCTCCCAAAACCCCTGGCGGCACTATTTTGGCCACAACGTTTATCAACTTTGTTCGTTCCTTTGGTGGTGCACTTTCTGGCGACTTGGCCGACACTGTTTACACTTCGTCTTTCCAGAACAACGTCAAGGCAGCCTTACAACACCAATCGCAGAGTGTGATTACTGAGGTTCTGAAGTACGATTTAACTTCCCTCATAAGCTCGACCTCGTTGGTTGCATCCTTGAGTCCTGCTGCGCAAACATTCGTCAAGGATCAAATTATGGACTCTATAAGGAAAACCTACTATATGAACTTGGGATTTTGCGCCATTGCTTCTATCTCCGTGGTGTTTATCACAAACCACAGGTTGCCTACTGGTACGGATCAGAAGAGAGACGAACCAAAGGAAAAGGAGAACGATCCTGCCGAATCCGTGGAGGACAGTGCAGAGGCTTCAGAGAGGGAGTAATCTCAACATTGAGATACGAATATTTATTTCAACCCCGCCAATTATCACGAAGAATTTGGTTTATGCAAGAATGGCATAAATGATACTAATAGCCGGGCTCAAATGAGTTTGGATCGGCATCCTTCTAACATGTATATATGGATAATGATAGTCATAAAGTTCAAAATGTAGGACACAAGTAATTCTGGGCTTCACTTTATCCTGCTTGTTATGCATTTACCTTTTCGCTGACATGCGCAAACACATACGTTGGTCGATCATCCAGCATGGATGTGAGAAGTCTATCGAGCACTTTGTCGCCACAACTCATCTCGGTCGTGAAACTGGTAGGATCAAAGTGTTTGTATTGGGAAAGCGCCGATCGAATTGACTGTTTTTTACCCATCTGGACATTGTCAAGCTCTTTGTATGCTGATGCACTCATATAACCGGATGATAATATGTCAAGTTCGTCGGTTAGGGTCGAATTGGGATCGTTCTCTTGGTCTTCTTGTGTGAGGCAAATCTGTCCAACACCCGAACATTCGCAATCGAGTAAATCGTGCGTGTTGCAAGTCGTCTGGGGTAGACTGAAGAGATCTTTGAGGTCATCATATGTGAAGATATCCAGAGTTGAGTCTAGATTGTCGTCTATGAACAACTCGCTTAGGTTGCTTTTCATCAACTGGCGCTGAAAGATCTTTTCATCGATACTACCGGTTGTGAAAAGCCTGTAAATGAAGACTGGTTTTGTTTGCCCATCTCTGTGTATTCTGGCCATTGCTTGCAAGTCAATCAGCGGGTTCCAGTCATTGTCAAAAAGCACGAGGCGCGAAGCACCAATGAGGTTGAGACCAACTCCACCGGCTTTTGCGGATAAAAGGAAAACCTGATGTGTGTCACGCTTGTTGAACGTTGTGACCAAGCCATCGCGATTCTTCAGAGGTGTAGTGCCGTCCAATCGCAAAAAGGAGATGTTTAATTTCGAAACGACCTTCTCTAGTAGATCCAATGTCTGAGTGAAGTTGGAAACCAAGATAACCTTCTCACTCAATTTTTGATACTCTAGTAACAAGGGAACCAACACGTTGATTTTGCTCCCAGTAGTCCGGCTACTGAGAGCAGACATATTGAAATCCAGATTTGCCTTCTTGTTCTGAACAACAACTTTATTGAATAGCGCATCTTCAGAAAGTAGCGAGGGTGAGTTGCATATTTTGCGGAAAACGTTGATCATGGACAACACCTCTTTGGATTCAGAACTGAGTACGGTGTCAAATGCAGTGGAGCTAGAGACCAAATGGAAAAGCTCTTTTTGGAGCGATGTCGGGCGACAGAAAACCACCAAATCCGTTTTCGTTGTTAAGTAGTTGCTAATGACCGCTTTCGTTCTTCGAAGAATGAAACTTTTCGTTAGGTTTATCAATTCGGAGGATTTAACCTTCCCGTCCTTAATGGTTTGTTTGTTGAAGCAATTAACCTCTCTCGCTCGCAAAATGGGTCGCAAATAGTTTTTCTGGAATTCAGTTTGGGATCCAAGAATGCCAGGATTAACGAAGTTGATGAGATTGAAGAACTCAAGTAAATCATTTTGAATTGGTGTGCCGGTCAAAACCAATTTCCTCCGAACATTCAATTGGTTCAAGACGTTCAAGACTTTGTTTGACCCACTCTTCAACCTGTGGCCTTCATCGCAAACCAACATGTCGATTCCCGACGACAATATTTCTTTCGAGCACGCAAGTACTTTTTCGTAGCTCATAATCAACACTTGGTAAACATTGGTTTTGCCGAAATCGACCACATCCTTCTTGTCTTTACTTGCCGACTGTTGCTTATTATTGAGGGCTAGAATACCAATGCGGTTGACATCGATCCACTTTTTGAACTCCCTTCTCCAATTATCTATTAATGTGACTGGACAACAGATGAGTATCTTCCGCAGGACAAAGTGATGCCCCGGAAACGGGCTTTGCTTTAGGAAGGTCCAAATGACACTGATAGTCATGAGCGTTTTACCTAATCCCATTTCATCTGCCAATAATGCTCCATGGAATTGCGGCGATTTGAAGCCCATTAGACACTCATATAGAAAGATCACACCTTCTCTTTGGTGTGGGCGGAGATGCATTGCGATGTTTGGATCCACCTGTAAAGACCTTGCGCTGGAAGCCTCGTGGGGTGGGAGCATCAACACTGTTGAACTGTCAGGAGTCGAATCCGCTTGGACTGTAGAAAGTTTCTTTTGGATGAGTGTTGTGATAGGGGTATGTGTTGCTGGCTTCGGCGGAGAAGAGCTAGGTTCATCGGCCTTGGCTGCGATTTCGGCTTTCGTGGTTTCGTGGTCGACTTCTACCTCATACTGACCAAAACGTAGTAGACCTTCCGTATTCGTGTTCGAAGAACGCCCAGCAATCTTGTAGACGCCAGCCTTTGCTTCAATCTTCAAGGTGGCTCCGCTGCTCGAGACAACGATGTACCCATCGCCCTCCCACAGCTTGTGCTTCTTTGTAGAGCGTTTCCTCCACTGAACCGCGTAGAATCGAGAGTTTGAGCCACTCAAAGTCGACAGACATTCTGGAGAACATGTGTCGGTAGAAGTAGGAGGACTTGAACCAGGATTGTCGCGCTTAATCTCAAGCTTGAGCCTCTTCAAAGGTCGGTGACCTTTGTTTTGGTTCGCCCGGTTGGATGAAGGACGCGTCTCTATAGCTTTTGGAGCTTGCTCTTCTGGAACGAAGAGCTCCTGAGAAGGAGCATTTACCTCAATCTTCGCACCCTGTGTCGAGAGCGGTCGAGGTGGCTTGAATGGAGCATTTGGTCTTCGATACATGTAGTAGCCGCGAACAGAAGATCATCACCATATAACATGAACCACTCAGACTTACACATCAAAGAGCATACAGAGTAAACCGGTAGCCATAGGCACTACGTTTCCTACTAGGCGAACTGGAACGTTCGTTGGCTTCCGTACTCAAAGCCGTCGCACCGCATACAAGCCGTGGCAGCGTGCTCTGGCCGTTGAAGTGAGTTCACAACTCTAAGCTAAGGTAAGACTGGCTAATACGGTTTGAAAAGAGCAAATTTAACTCTCATTGCACTTCTCTCGTTGACCACGAACGCATATTCAGTAGTCTTCGGACATGGTTTTCGATTGTGAGGTGCGCTAATCATGACGTCTACACGGTGAACCAAACCCATACATTATTATATATCCCCTGTCAAGTAGTAGTAACTTCTGGATAGTAAGAAAGGCACGTAGGTAGGGACCACGCTGTAGAAGCCGTATGCGATGAACGAAAGGAACGACAAAATGAAGAGATGCAACAACGCCCCCTCTGGTCCCGTCAACATGAAGAACGGGAAGTGGTGGTAATATAAATCCCAGGCTTTTCTGCCCGATGATCTAGGGTCCTTCGGCATAACGAGTGAGAACTGGAGTATTGGAGAACGACAACAATAGTACTTCACATATACCGGCCGCGCGCAGATAATAGGAGAGCGTGTCGAGAGAATGAACAAACCAAGAGAACAGAGGAAGGAACCGCTTCCGATGGAGCTTTAGCATCCAAATTGCTCACAGTTGCTTAATATCCTTAGTCTTCATATCCCTTGAGAATGAGCTTACTCTGTTCTCGTTCAAGTAGTAGCTGAACGGTAGTCACTAGTCCCGTCACTGGACTACTATGTAAGGGCTGGAATCAAATTCCTGAAGGACGCAACGCTACCTTCTGTATTCAGAAATTTTAGGCTAAAGTAGGCGGCCAGCATGCCACTATTTCGTTTCAAGGCTTGGTGCATTACCTCATCTCTTCGCGCATGGAAATTACTCTATCGCGATGCCGACAGAAAGTGAGGCCGATGTCGTTCAGCTAAAACTGGAGCTTATTCGTCAGAAAGCTGATCAGATCGTCGATATTGATTCCTTCAATGCTCATTTCGTCACACTTTCCGAGGCTCTTGTTGGCTCGAACGTTATTGACAAAAAGACAGTCCTACTAGTTGATACACTCGCTATCTGGTTTGTGAGAGCACAACAACTCCTTAGACTAGAAGCGACCAAGCCCAATTCGAATGGTCCCGAGGTATTCGCATTATACTGCTACATTTGCGACCACTATGAGTCTGGGTCTGGGGCGTTCACAAATGCGTTGAATGGGCTTCTACTGCGGTTACTTGTCTACGCCCAGACTCTACCGCAAACGGCAAACTTGGACGTTACCGATTGGGTGTCCAAGGTCATGGCATTGGCAAATACACAGAAGGGGTTTTACCATATCATTGGGGCTTTGATGAAGGAAATGCCAGGGACCGCGATAGAGATAGAGAAGAACCACCCAAATTTTAAGGCAGACACTTTTGGCCTTTTTTGGTCCAGTGGGTTAGCAAATGCGGCCTCTAGGGCGCTCAAATCATATTTTGCTCTGCTTTACCCACCGAAGCAGAATCCTTCAAAATACATTGACGCATGGACACCTCTGGTGGTGAAAAACTTGCATTCTGAAACTCAAAGAAAGAACACAATGACCTATCTTGTGCCTGCGCTCTTTAAGGATATTCCGCATGCGTACGCGCCATGGGTGCAAGCGCTTGTGATAGACAGAACTTCGAAAGCTGGGGCAATCATAATACTCGGCTTGCTAAATGCGGGCCACACATTTGGAGCTACAAACCTCGAAGATTACATCACTGAAGAGGACATGAAGAAGTTTCTCAGCCATCCTGATCATACTGCTAGGCTCGAGGCATTGTCAGCACTCTGTACCCCAACAGTCCCGCTGCAAATTGCATTGGCTCTTCTTCTGGAATCTCTTATTCTTGACATCTTTTTCAAAGAGTCGGCCACTCCGGAAGCAAGAGTTGCATTTTTATCATCCTTCAAAAAATTTCTTGCATCTCTTCGAGACTACAACAAAAAGAAGAAGAAAACTCCGGAGTTGGGTAGCAAAATCATTCCAACTATAAGCTCAATTTCTCAATATGTCCAAGAAAGTCTCACAGCAACCGCATCATACTCCCAACTTGTTGTGGTAACGGACATTTTGCAATTCTTCGCTGACATGCACTCAGATGAAACTGGGCTGAACGTCGCATTAGATATTGACCTGACACTCTTCAGTGTCTACACCGTCGAGTTTGCTCGCGTCTTGATGCGTTTCACCACGAACAACTACGAAGATATCAGAGAACGGGCTTCTCTGATTCTTTACTCTTGTCCCTACGAGATATTCACGGAAGCCAGCGATCCTACTTTGCTCCATAACTCGATGCAATTGTTGCTGTCCTTGAAAGGACGGACAAGCGATGCCGGCGCCAACTTGTTTGCAACCGTTGCCTACGTTCACCAAAAGAACAACAACGTGAGAGGGTTTATCAAGACACTTCAAAGTCTCATGGTGCTGAAGACTGAAGCCATCGCCAAAGATCTCCCTATTCACGGCTACTTGACTGCAATATCAAAAATCATATCAATTGCATACGAAGACACACTACACAAGGAACTGAAATACTTCGAAGTTGTGTTCACGTCACTCTTGCACACAATCACTCAACTTTGGAATATCGCCAAGCCTGTGATGACAACTATAGATGAAGTTGACTCGAAGTCCTCGGTGGATGCATGGAGAACTATCAAAGAGTCCTCACTACTCTTGCGCACCCTAATGGTTGTCAACTTTAACTCTTCCTGGGCATTTTTCACCAAGGACCAATTTCTCGGTTTTTGTACTATTGTGAGAGATCAGCTTACCGAAGTTTCTCATAGAGGGGCATTCTCAGCGGTTTTTCCCACGTACGTACAAGCTTGCGAAATCTGCCTTGCATGTGACTTGCAGGGCGTTCCGTTTTCATGGATGCAATCGGATATCCGACTTTTGAAGACGAAGGAGCAGCTGATTTCCCGCAGATCGGCTGGCCTTCCTTTTCTCTTTCTTGGAGTTTTGGACGCTGCATCAATCTCTGGCGAGACTTTAGCCGAGTATATGGACTACACAATGAAAGGGCTCTTGGCAATTGCAAGATCCTCTTATTCTGTTGACAGCGAGGAGACAAATGATATTCCGCAGGTGCATGCTTATAACTGCATGAGACAGATCTTCAAAGATTCTAAACTCAAAAGTGGCATCTCTCAATTCGTCAATGACGCGCTCGAACTATCTTTGCAACACTTGTGCAACCCTACATGGGCCATAAAGAATGGTGCGTTGATGTTATTTACGTCGATTCAAGACTATTTATTCGGGACGAACAAGATGGGGCAGATGCTTCCAAGTACCAGCGCGAATATATTCTTTGCCAAGTATCCTGGCATATCCGATGTGCTTCTTGACTATCTCAAGCACCCAAAGACTGAAATAGGGAATGATGTGATTCTAGTGCTTTCTGTTTTGTCGCGACTCAACGCCACTTCAGCTGAAGACAAGCACGTTGAAGTTTTCATTGACGTTCTTGGTGAACAATATTTGAATCATAAGTCCTGGAAGATTCGAGAAATGAGTGCTCGCCTGATAGCAGCCATCACGCATCCTAGTTCGATTGCTGCTAAAGTTTCGGAGCTTCTTACGTTTTGCGACCCCTCAAGGTCAGACACTGCACAACACAGTGCAAACCAAGAACATGGAGCGTTGTTAACCGTATTGGAGTTAGTCAAAACGTACAAGCGGAAGGTCGTCGAATTCTCTGAAATGCACTCGATAGCTAAGGTGCTTGATGAGAGGGTCTGTTCCATGTTACAGGATGCAATGGACTCGCAAACCAGCAAGTGGGTGCTTTTGAAATGTCACTTGGACATTTTGGCCGAGCTCGAATGGACATTATCTCCAAAAGCACGAAATGAGCTCGAGTTGTTGCTTTTCGCAAGTCTCGGAGACAGCAAATCGTTGAATGGAGCGAGAAACTTGTTTTTCAAAGCTGCAGTCAGAACATTGATGTCTAGCTGTTCAAAAGACCACTTGACGATTCTTGGCAAGCGCGTGCTTGTATCAAAGAATTCTGACGCTCAATTAACGATGATAGAGTTGTTTATGATTCAGATTGATAATTTCAAAATGCTTACGGATTTGCATGAGATCTGCTGGGAGTTGATCTCGAATGAAAAGGTGTGGATACATGTTAAAGAGACACTCCTTTCCCTACTTTCTCAAGCGAACATCGTCCCGCCCAGGAAATGCACCGTGTCTCTGAACTGCAATGATGTGATGAAGTGTACGTTCTTGTCAACTCTCGAAGGTGAAGACTTTTTAGGAAGCTTTCGCAAATACTCGGCTTTTGATAGCGAAGAGAACTTGAGATTTCTCAGTCTCAAAGCAGCAAAAGATGCACCCAGAGAAGGATTCCTAGATTCCTCAGCGGCCGCTCAAACAGATTTGATAATCTTTTGGAAGTTCTTTGATGCGTCCGAAAAGGTACGATGCCTCGCCGCAAGTGGCCAATGTGTTACTGCATCTTCCCTCAGATATTTGGATGGCTATTTCGAAAAGCACAAAGCTGCGGGTATAACTGCTGTTATCATTGATATCAGAGAGAGCATACAGAAAGACCTTGATACGGTCGCCATGGAACTGAGCAACCCTGATTTCGACATTGAAAGAGAGGATTTGTTCATAGACGAAGTGGAAGTGCACAAGATGATGGTGCAGAAACTCTCAGCAGGAATGGAAGAATATCCAGACTTGAAAAGAACCCTCGCGGTTGATTGCACTAGAGCTGTTGATTTCTTGTGTGATTATATTACCAAGCATGAAGATTTGATTCAACAGTGGCAGTTCAACGTTCATTTGGACTCAGCAATTCGCAAAGCGAAGAATTTTCTGCAATTTACAGAAGCCAGAAATATCAAAGAGGCACTCAGCAAGTTAGGTGAAATTCTTGAGCGGACTGGCTACCCATAGGTACCCTTTTTTGCACCCAAATTGTGTGCGCCGGGTAACCTCGCGACACCATATTTAAGGAAAAGATTTTCCTCTCATACACCGCATCATCAAACGGTATGTTACACTTGTTCAAATCAAGGGTAGAAGGATGAACTCCTATTTTAACAACAACGAATTTCTTCACCTGAAACCTCATGTTGATACAAAAATACAGAGCTTTTTAACACTGACAAACCCTTCATTACATGAACCAATTACTAACAACCAAGATAGTTTTGAGTATTTTACCTCAATCACCTTTGCATTGATCTTCCGCTCTTTTGCTGGAAGCAAGATTCTCCTGATACTATTGTAGAGTAGTAGAGTATACTCGCAGACAACTTCGCTGGCTGTTTGACTTCACTTCCGGCATAGCGATATCATCTCATCGCAACACAATGTCCGACTTTCCTTCGCTCTGCGCTCAATGTTTGGGTGACAAAGACAGACTCAGGATGGTCCGCCAGCCATCTGGAGAACAGTGTAAGCTCTGTACTCGCCCGTTCACTGTGTTTCGATGGAACATCAAAAACGAGCTGAATCGGCTGAAGAAAACGATCATCTGCATGACATGCGCTCACGCCAGAAACTGCTGTCAGTCATGTATGCTAGATGTTGATTTCGGGATTCCTCTAGATCTAAGAGATGCGGCCTTGAAGATGGCAGGCATTGAAAACCAATACGCAATCGAATCCACCTCTCGGAACAGTGAAGTGAAGGCCATTATGGCAGACAAGCAAGAAGCAAAGAATGCTACGGAAGCGAAGGTTTCAACGCAAGAGAAGAGGGAAAAGGCTCGGGCAATTTTGCAGACTTTGGCGACCAAACTCTCTGGAGGAAAGAGGTTGCCCCCAAAAGAAAAGACCACTGACGTCTCCAGCAAAGACGTGACTAGCATTGTTTCCAAGCTTCCATTCGGTGGAACTTTGAGCACACCAAGCGATGGTACGATTAAGTCCTTTTTCGTGTTTGGGTTCAGCCCAGATATGCCACAGTACGCCGTTTCCTCCTACTTTGAGACTTTCGGCACCTTGAATCTGGTCAAAATAATTCATAAAGCACGCTGTGGGTACGTTACATTTGCAACCCGCAAAGCAGCGGAAGATTGCGCCAAAGCCATTGCTACGAAGGGAAGAAGCGCCAATAGCAAGACTGCTGGGTTGATTATTCTCGAGGGCCTGTACTCAGTTCGGGTAAGCTGGGGTGAGGTCAAGCCTCTAGGCACTTCTAATGACGAGCAAAGCAAGATCGGCTTAGTGGTGGCTAAAGTGATGAAGCAATTGGCCGACAAAGACGCTCAGATGAGAGTGACAGGACACAAAGACAAAAGAGGCTCACGAAAGACCCAACCTGGATCCAAAAAGGAGCCAACCAAGTCCCAATCGCTGCATTACCAAGTCTTGTCAAAGGACTTCGAATTATAGCCGGTAAATAGTTTGATAATAGGCATAGCATAATGCACCAGTACCTCTCCCAGCTCACTGAATCTATAGACTCCAACTCCATGGACGTGGAGACTAAAATCTGCGTCATAGCCATATTCGTTGCGCTCCCCATTGCCATATGCCTAATACGTTTAATCTATGTACTTCCTGCTGTTCGAAGACGTGTGAATTTGGCCCCCAGTCATAATCCAATCGAACCCGGATCAAGCGTGATGGTTCTTCTAGGATCTGGAGGCCACACGGGCGAGATGATGCGGATGCTAGAACTGGTAGATTTGTCTCAATGCTCTAGAGTATGGCTAGTGTCAAGTGGAGATACCACGTCTTTAAAGAAGGCAAAGAACTATGAGGAACTACTTCAAGACAGCAGCTCCGTGACCACGACGAAATACATGCAGATTTCGAGAGCACGTCGTGTTGGTGAGCCTTTCATTCTGTCTGTAATAAGCACATTAAAGTCTTTGTGCTCTGCTGGATCTGAGCTTTGCAAAGTTTCGTTCCCAGATGTTCTTCTCGTCAATGGGCCTGGAACGAGCGTGCCCGTCGCATACCTATACTTTGTTTTGAAGTTTTTCGGACTATGCCACACTCGAATAGTCTACATCGAGTCCTTGGCCCGAGTCAATAGCCTCAGTCTAAGTGGGCTACTCATTTTGCCAATTGCAGATCGCTTTTTGGTGCAATGGGCGACACTCGCCAGACGATACCACCGTGCTGAGTACTATGGGATATTAATTTGAGTAGCCTCAATGTTTGGAGGGCCATTCCAGATTGAATGGGTTTCAGTAATACCGCAAGGTAACCGTAGTCAAAATTCTCGACGTCAATAAATAGTCACCATCGATACACAGCTCATACATTCGAGAACACAAAATATAACGCACATTTGGTCGGTGTTCACTTCAATTTTTTTTGGCTTTTGATCTGGTTGCACATCGGCCATTTTACCGATGTCGCATTCGCACCCAATTTGCACCCGCCTACTTCATCATGGGAAGCACATTCGATGGCGTGATTCGAGAAATGCCCTATATTGGGCTAGATCGCTTCAATATACTTGCTTCTGTGTTTCTCCTCACACATTGCCACGCAGATCACTTGGTCGGTCTTTTAAACAAAAGCTTTTCAGGTCAAGTGTATTGCTCTAAAGAGACCAAGCTCCTCTTGGAAACTCTATTTCCAGATCACAGTGTACTTAGGTTGGTTAACGAAGTGCCATATAATTGTCGAACACGCGTTGAGCTTCCTCTAGACATCAAAAAACGCGTGTACATCACGCTCATCAAGGCGTACCACTGCACCGGCGCGTGCATGATTCTAGTCGAAGAACATTCTGAAAACAATAGTAGCAGTTCGTTCACGGAGAGCATAGAAGATACCACGACTGCAGTGCTTTGCACAGGTGACATTCGTGCCGAAAAGTGGTGGACTGATACTTTGACCAATGTGCCCCACTTGTTTCCGTACCTTTCAGGGTTGAAGGCTCTTGACAACATCTACTTCGATTCATCTTTCGCATATAGGGGTGAGCCCTACCTAGAGCTACCACCCAACAACCTTGGCATCTTCTCTTGCATCACATTGTTGAAAAAGTATCCCGTTGACTCAGACATACGGTTCGACTTCTCAGATACCACGCTTGGATTTGACCACGCGTGGGCCTTTGTCGCAAGCTACTTTAGAGCCGGATTGAAAGTGGCCGATAAGAAACTCGCGGCAAAGTTGGCTGTGGTTGCAAAATATGACGAGTACAACGGAAAGCTGCTCCGAGCTGCTTTCAGGCGTGCTGGCTGTGAAGGCAAGAGGCAGTTTAATGTTGGACGAAGTATCCGCCCGCAGCAAACTACATCATCAGCTGTGGTGCGCCTCAGACAATGCGTTGACTTCAACATCATGGACTTGGTGGGTGCGTGCTTCCCAATTCCCGTCAAAACCATTCCTGATGGAGAACCTATGAAACTCACTCAGGAAACAAAACAGGGATCCAAAGTATATGAATTTAGAGGAAGGAGTTGGGTCCTTCTGGCAGACGAAACGGAATTACTTCCGCTGGATATCAAGCTCATCTTCAGTAGACACTCGTCGTTTACTGAAGTAATGTACTTCTTGTCAAGATTCAAGCCCAAACAAGTATTCCCCTGCTCCTACACTCAGAAGGCTTGGATGAATGGCTTTGTGATGTCTCGGCTCTTTGGCAAAATTTGCTCCAGCGAGACTTTCTTCTTTGATGAAATGATGTACCTGAAGTACGGTAATCCGGTGAAAGAAGTACTTGACCGCCTGGTGGCTTGCATCGACAGATGGAATGTGGCCGACTGTGAGGAAGAGGTCAAATTCGTTAATAACCTTGTGAGCGAGGCCACTATAGCCAACACAGACCCGAAACTAGCCCTCATAAATATTCGCAAAGTTGTCCGGACTCCAGCTTTCATGAAGCACCGAACGCTTGCTGACCAACAATTTTTGGAAGAAACCAAGAGCGCTCATGCACTTCAGAAGATTTCTGAAGGTAGGCGTGATGTGACGTACCAGAAATTTATTGAGGAACAACAGATGCTATATTACAAGAAGCACAATCTCCCGCAGTACGAGCGAGACTACGAGAGTGCAAAATATAAGCGGAGTTTCTTATCTACATTAGGCGGATCTAGTGACTACGACTCAGAAAGTTGTGACAGCTCATTAGATTTGGAACGGCTCGCAACTCGCCGTCTGGACCGCAAGGAAGGCGAATGCAAGTCTGAAAGCGACAGAAAGTCTGATTCAGAGAGCCCCACAGAGTGTCCGCAAAACAATCGGAGGCAATCCGCTTCGAAGCATGGACCAGTCCACATGCAGCTTTCCCACGTCGAATCGTCCTTCGCCTCATGGGAAGAGTCTATTAGAAAGAGGCCCGCATACTGTAGGCAGCGCTCCTCAAGTGTCATCTATCGTCCAGATGGTAGAGTCAACGTGAAAATTATACAACTGCTCAGCCGCAAATTGGCGCAACGTCCCTCCTTGTGGGGAAAATATCAGTTGCAGTCCACAGCCAAGAAATGAAACTCCACGGAGCAACACATGCAATAAAAACTGAATTATGATGGCTTTCATGCACCATGGCAGCTAGTTTTCTCTCCACTGGTGGGCACAAAGAGTGCACTTGTAGAAGGTGGTCATGGGCTCGTCTGCCGACCTAATTTGCAACTGGAAAAAGTATGCCTTATCATTTCCGCAGGAGTCGATTGGGCATTGAGCAGCAGTCTGATCAACATTATCCCATGCGCCCTCTCCACCCATAACGTCGTCCACTTCTTTTCGGGCTAGCACCTTTCTGTCAAACATTTGTATTCCAGCAACACGGAACTCGTACGGACAGGTCGGGCAGTATAATCTATTGCAGTTGTCCACTCCCAGAGAGACTAGGAGCATGTTGGAACAATATGGACAAAAGGATAGCATGTTTGGTCAAAGTATCTGTTGTCTCGCTGCAGCTCTAACTGCAAAATACCCGATGAGATCGCGCACGTGACCCATCACCAAGATGATATACATACTGTGCAACACTGCACAACTGATTGTGCCTATGACCGAATTGGGAGGTCCACAATCACAGCTCCCGAATTCACCTTCTCGATCGGCCTCTCCGGCCAGGTCTCCGGGTAAAAGGGGCATAATACGACTGGATACACCTACAGATCCCACCTTACGAACTCCCAATGGCCGGGCCGGTCTACCTTCTCCAAGAAAGAGATCCAATGCGGAATTGGACAGGTCAGCCAGGAAAAGGGCAACAATGGCATACTCGCGACTTATGGCGGAGGAGGATCTCGACGATGATGAAGACGCCTTCTTGAAACAGCAAGAAATTGAGCTTGCCGAAAGGATCATTCAAGAGTCGAAGCAAGAGCTGGAGAATGCTGCACCGGACCAGACTTTACAAGATCCAATCACAGAGCCGGATGTGCAAGAGATCAAACTTGAAGTCTCATCTGCAGATGTTGCCGTTGAGGAACCACCAAAAAAGAGGAAGAGGGGACGTCCCAGAAAGGAGGAAGCAGCAAAATACGCTAAAGAGAAGAGTCTCCCCAAGACTGAGGAGGAATTACTACCTCGGAGAAGTGAAAGACGCGTTGTTACCAAACAACGAGAGCGGCAAAAGCAAGAAGATGAGGAGAGCTTACTACGCGAGCTCGAGGAGAACATTCGAATGGCTGAAGTTGATCTTGAGCCATCGGATGATGAGTTCGAATTTGAGGAGGAAACTCCAAAAAGAGGAAGAAAGAGGAAGTCTCCTGTCAAAAAAACTGAGAAGAGCCAATCCGAAGAACCTGTGGTTAAACAGCCGGTGGAGCGCCGAACCAAAAAAGGCAGACCAAGCAAGCAAGAAAATGTTACAAAAAAAGTCATGAGCATATTTCAGATGGACGACCTCGAGGTATTCCCCGAAAAATCGCAAACACCAGAGAGGGAATCTAGTCCAGCGCCCCTTAATGGCCATTCCACGATCAATTTCGACAATAAGGGAGCAAGTACCTACCATGGTGTTCCCTCTGTAAGTGGTATACCACATCCAGAAGTCCAGAAGCAGTCAGCAGACACAAGCGGTTTGACTAAATTCACCCCTCTTCCTATTCCTGACGTGGACGAGCACGGTGCAATCAAGGACAAGGACTACATTATCAAGTATTTGCCTGGAGTTCAGGTCAATTTCGAGACTGAAGGTAAGCTCATCGATGAGAGAGCATTTTTCTTGGAAGGAAGCGAGGGCTATTTTGAGCAGCACAATCTTCGGTTTCGGCCGTCGGCAAACTCACTCTCCGCTAATGCTCCTGAACTAGAATATGATGAGCTAATCCCAATGGTAGAACTTGGCTCACTCATTCACAGAAAGGCAAGGACAGAGCTCTACAATTTACACAAGACTCTCTACCATCAGTGGTGCTTCGAGTTGAGTCAGGGTTATAGTCTCAACCTCTTTGGCGTCGGATCAAAAGTTAGTTTAATGCTCGATTTCGTGCAGAACTATTTGCTCGAATGGTATCAAGACACAATCCAGGACGACGATGACTTACCCGCTGTGATGGTGATCAATGGCTACAATCCCGAAACCAAGTTGAAAAAGGTGATCCACGAGATGGCCGCGACAGTAGTCTCTGTGGAAGATCGGCAGAGATCGGATGTTAAAATGCCTAAGCATGTCTCAGAAACGTTCCCATTCTTGATCAAGCATTTGAAACGAAATATGGTGAAGAGCACGAAGAACGGCATCTGCAAAGCGAGGCTCATTCTTGTGATTCACAATATTGATGGTGAAGCTTTCCGAGACGAAAGGTCACAAACCTACCTTTCGCAGCTAGCAGCTCTTCCCAACGTATGGCTCTTGGCCTCTACTGACAACATCAACCTGAGTCTCTTATGGGACCTCAACCGTTTTAAAAACTTCAATTTTCTCTGGCATGACTCAACCACATACGAGCCGTACAGGTTGGAAGGGTCTTTCAAGCAGGCCCTCAGTATGGGCCAGTCAAAGAAGTTTGTGGGTACTAAGGGTGCTAAATACGTCTTGAAATCGTTGACCACCAACGCCAGGACGTTGTATAAGGTTCTTCTCGAGATGCAGTTGGAGAAGCTCAAAGAGCATTCAAGCACCAAGTCTGGACGCACAGGGCTCCGAGGAAGCGCAAAGCTCTCTGTTGAGCTGAGAGCATTTTACGACAAGTGCGTCGAGGCCTACGTCGCCAGCAACGAGATGAACTTCAAGACCATGTTGGGAGAGTACGTAGAGCACAAGATGTGCTCGCTTGCAAAGGACAAAGGCGGTACAGAGGTGGTGTTTATTCCTTTCTCGTTTGACGAGATGGAGAAATTGCTCGCGGACGAATTCAGCACATAAAATAGTCGTGACTGGGCTATGGCTTGCGGCACCTTAGCAAGGGCCAGGGATACAATGGCCAATTCCTACATGGATGACGCCGCTTTGCCAAGAGTCCGGAGAAAGCGGACATCTGGCATGAACCGACAGAGACTATTCTGCAACATTGAAGCGGCTGCTCTCGGGAAAGCTAAAATAGTAGAGTTGCCGGAGGCGTTGGTAAGGCAAATCTTCTCATTCGCCAGTGCCGACTACTAAGCTGCCCAACATAATTTAGCATGCAGTGGAGAGAATGCTCCAGGCCGGCAATTCGAACTAGACTCTACAGTGGAGACAAAAGGAATAGTGGCAAGTTGTAGAAGTGGCAAGTTGTATACGGGTACGTATTTTGCGGTCGTGCCGCGCACGCTCCGTCAAGTAGTATTGCCTCCTATACTCAACTGAACCCCACAACCCACTCAATTGACATGGCTCAGCTCCAAGAAGGCACGTCCTTGGTGGTGGGCAGCCACAAAGTCACGGTGGGGAAGTTTGTCTCGGAAGGCGGCTTCTCCAAAATCTACACCGTGACCATGGACCCCAAAGAACAGGGCAGCGAGATCGGCTGCTTGAAGCAGGTCATTGTGCCCGATAAGGCCGGCTTGAACACGCTCCGAAAGGAGGTTGACGTGATGAAGACGCTCCGGTATGCCCGTTCCATCGTCAGGCACTACGACTCGAACGCAGAAAGGCTTGCGAACGGGGCGTACCAGGTGCTCGTGCTAATGGAGTTTTGTCCCAACAAGTCGTTGCTCGACTACATGAACGCTCGCATTCGGCAAAAGCTCACCGAGAAGGAGATCTTGAAGATCATGCTTGACATCTGCGTGGGCGTGTACGAGATGCACAAGTTGAAGTTGGTGCACCGGGACATCAAGATCGAGAACGTGCTCATTGATGCGGAAAACCACTTCAAGCTCTGTGATTTCGGCTCCGTCGCCGCTCCGGTTGGTCCGCCCAAGAACCAGCAGGAGTTCAACTTTTTGAGCCACGACATACTTTACCACACCACGCCACAGTACCGATGTCCGGAGATGATCGACTTGTATCGTGGCTTTCCGATAGACGAGCGCTCGGACATATGGGCGCTCGGGTGCTTCTTGTACAAGCTCTGCTACTACACCACGCCGTTCGAGGCCAACGGAGAGATCGCCATTCTCCATGCGCTGTTCCAGTTTCCGGCCGCGCCTGCATTTTCTGGGGACTTGAAGAACCTCATCATCATCATGCTCCAGGAGAACCCGTTGTACCGGCCCAATATTGTGCAGATCCTCATGCTTCTAGCCCGCATTGTGGACATTGACTTCGCGGATTTGGCCATCGACGACTTCTACCACGCGGGCGAGTACAGCTTCCAGGCGTTGCACGAGATGCAGCGCCAGAAGCACAACGAGCTCATGAAGCAGCAGCACTACTACTTTGAGCAGCAGAAGCAGCAGGCGGAGTACAAGCTAAAGCACGCCCATTCGTCGCACCCGCTGCACCCGAGCATCGACGAACATTTGCATACGAGTTCAGACCTCCAGAAATCCCTGTCTCATTCCCATGCCGCTAGTCTCAAGAGCAGTGGCAGCATCAAGAGCGCGGCGAGTGTCAAGAGCGCGGCGAGTGCCAAGAGCATTGACAGTCACCTCTCAGACCACGAGCCTCAGGATAAGGACTCGGATTCCGACGTTGACTTCGCCGAGTTGGCAAACTTGGAGGATGCGGAAGTGCGCTATCCCTCTCTAGACGTGCTTGATGCACCGTTGTCTGACCTCTCTCTAGGTGATTCCAAATCCGCGCCTCTGGAGAAGGATGGGAAGCTCGAAGCACCTATCATCAATGAAGATTTGAGCATAGACCCCGCCGACACCGTTCTCTCCAAGAAACCCTCGAAGCCATCCGAGTATGAGAAAATTGAGGCATGGCAGAAACCAGTGGAGTCTTCGATGGATGAAAAGGCAGAGAAGCTCGTGGAAGAGATCTTCGTGGCTAGAACGGGTCCTTCCTCTGCAAAACCTGTCGAGCCCGTCAAGAGTTCGAAAAGCGCGACGGATCTCCCGCTTGGAGACTATTCGCAGACAAGTCCGAGAGAGTACTTGAAGCGCCCAAGTGTTGAAGTGGAGCCCAATCCGTTGGAACAAAGCTCGGTCCCACCGGTCGCAATTCCATCGGCACACATTGCCCCACATGCTGCCCAGCTGCTGAACATGAAACAATCACAGTCCTACGACAGCAGAGCCTACCGCTATCCAGTCGTGAAGGATGAATCGAGGAAGGAAGGCTTCAATCCATGGGGCGACGCATTAGAGAAAACGGCTCGACCCGAACCCAAGGCCAGCAACAACGTCGTCCCGCAGTTTGATTTGGGCCTGCCAGTGCTCAAGCTAAACTTAGATGAGAGACCCGCGCCAGAGGTCCCAAACATTGAACAAAACCTTATAGAGTTGGAGGTGGGCCTTTCGTCTTCAAGCTCGGATATCCCACCCCCGCTACCACCGCATCCTCCCATCAAGTATGAGGAGGTGTCGTTACTAGATTTGGACATGGACGAGAAGATTAGAAAAAAGGAGAATAAGACGGTTTTCAAAAAGCGCATCAGCGACATCCAGAACCAGCCGTTGGCTTTCCAGGAGCAGGTCATCGACTTTGCATCTGACGACGAGAACAACAATTCAGAGATGAGTCGAGTCGCGATCCGCAAAGAACTCCGCAAACCCAAATCAAGAAAACCCAGCAGCGACCACAAACGCACGGAGTCGCATAGTGAACGCAAAAGGCTCTCTTTCTTTGGAGGCTCCGATTAGTGTCCTCTCGACGAGTTAGCATATAGAATTTTTTGGAGTACCAATACGCCTAGCATTTCGCCCCACCGACCAGTATGTAGAACATCATCGCGCATCTCAAAATTTCCACACCAACCTAGACTATGTCTTCCCAGCTTCGAAATGCCTTGTCGAAGTTGGTTCTCCTACTTCCAAAACATAGCCTCGAGCAAGAAACTTCGGACCCTGAGTTTCTGGAGTTACTCCGAGCAATTGGAGTTGTCTTAGATGGGCAGTCTTCCGAGTTGATCTCCAGTTGCGAAACGCTAACGGGTCAAGAAGCTACTTCCATCCTTCTGCAGTACCCTGCGAAGAGTTTGAGGTCCGTGTTGGGAGAGTTTGTCGACTTCGTTGTTCAAAAACTCCCTCCAGTCACTTCGCAGCTCCTTGCCATCTCGGCACTTCAATTATTCATCCAGGGCAACTTCACTGGCCCACAATGCTCTCTATCGACCAAACAGATGTGGTTTCCACATGCTGAAGCGAGTGCCCTACAGTATGACTCTGTCAAACTCTTGAATATCGAGGGTAAGACAGCATATGACCTCATGAACGAGCCGCTCCTTTTGGCCTTTTCTCTCTTGATTTTTGAGTCTTTGCTGAATCTTCCTCACACCTTGGTCCAGTGGTCCAGCTCGTCGTCCATTGAGCAAATTACTTCCCAAGAAGTGGAGAGTTTCACTGCTCTCGACGTTGCGAACTCTCCGATAAATGCCTCCCTTGTCTGGTGGAGAGCAAGAGCATTGCAGACACATATCTCGGTGATCTCGGAGCCTTCTGATATCCTAGCTTCAGCTACGTCTGCTCTTTTGCAGCAAGAGGTGGTGAACAGCCTTGTTCCGGCCGGGGAAAGCGATCTTGAACTCCAGAAACATGTCCAACTCATCTTCCTTTTGGAGTGCGCCAGAAACGGCATCCATGCACAAACTGAACACCTCTCAGAGCCATTTTTACAAAAAGCTGCCGAAGTCTCGCAGCTCCAGTTCATTTTGACAGGTGCCAAAGCGAAGAAAACAAAGTTTCAAACGTTTCATGCTGCGTCGTTGCTATTGCTCGCCAAAAGTGCCGAATCCAACT
Organism: Helenozyma rhizophorensis; assembly: GCA_030573355.1. NCBI lineage: Eukaryota > Fungi > Ascomycota > Pichiomycetes > Serinales > Metschnikowiaceae > Helenozyma > Helenozyma rhizophorensis. The sequence goes on from JAJMDD010000026.1 coordinate 90,479, forward strand.
TATATGGGCCCTCCTCCAACGATGCTCCGGAAAGTCTAGAGTTGAACTCCGACTTGCTACTAGAGAAGCCAGAGTACGAGTCGCTTGAAAGCACGCCTGAAGAAGTGGCATCCTCTTCTAAGAAAATCAAGCTCGACGATCTCTCTCATCTCGTGAATCCTCACGAAAAACGGCTCTTTCCCATTTCCATGCACCAGAATGATATTGCTGCGGAGCTTCTCGAGTTAGATCCCAACAACCAACCCACGTTAACTGACTTGGATAACGTGCAGTTACTTTTGAGATTGACTATATTGAAGCAGACTTCCCCAGTTGGAAATGCCATGGTGGAGGAAGAGCTCGGAGCTGTTGTGAACAGGATTGTATACTCTGCTACAAAGGGTATCAATTGGGGTATTTTCGGCAGGGCGCTTTGGGAGCGTTCAGTTTTGGAAACAAATAAGGCTCGCACTGTGGAAAGAGGTATCTTGCAAATGACGGCCCTTGTCGAAGAAGTGGGTATCAATATCAGAAGCACCGTGATGCCTGTTGCAGAGGACGCCTCAGAAGCGTCTGCTGTTTGCTCGAGACTCAGATTCATACACCAACTTCCTATGATGGCTCAGTGGACCATGGATGCGAAGCTCGCTCAGAAGTACATGTCGCTCGGAGTTTTGAAGTCTGCCATCGACATTTACGAGCGCTTACAGTTGGTCACGGAGGCAGCATTGTGCTACGCCGCCATCGATGACGAAGCTCTGGCTGAACGGTTGTTGGTGGCTAGAATAGAGAGCCACCCCGATGATGCAAGAGCGATTTCCATCTTGGGAGACATTAAGCAGGACCCAGCTCTATGGGAGAAGGCGTGGAATGTTGGGAGATACGCAAAAGCAAAGGCATCTCTTTCCAAGTACTATTACAGACCTCCGCCCGGTTCTGGCCTTTCAAAGAATCTTGCTCTCGCGCTAGAGCACATGCATGAGTGTCTCAGATCCAGTCCATTGTCTTATGAGAACTGGTTCTTCTATGGCTGCTGTGGCCTCGAAGCCGAAAACTGGGAGTTGGCTGCCGAGGCCTTTACCCGCTGTGTTTCCTTGGACGACACCAACTCGCATGCATGGTCCAATTTGGCCAGTGCTTTGCTCAGAACAGACAAGACTAAGCAAGCGTTCACGGCTTTGAAGAGGGCCTTGCAACAGGGCGAAGGTGCTAACAGATCTTGGAGAATTTACGAGAACTATCTTCTCGTCGCAGCAAAGTTGGGCGAATGGAACGATGTGCTACATGCAACCAAAGAGTTGATCGCCATCCGCAAGGAGAGTGGCGGCGAGGTAGTCATCGACATCCCTGTTATCGAGAGGTTGGTACAGATACTCGTTGAAGAACCATTTTCCGAAGACGCCCGTTTAACTCACTTCCAAAAATCTTGCATTGACTTGGTGTGCAATATTCTTCCAGGTGTCATCAACAGCTCCGCTAGAGCGTGGAGAGTGGTGAGCAAGGTGGAGCTCTGGAGGGGCAAGCCCTGGGCGGCCCTCGAATGCCACGAAAAGGCGTACCGCTCCACCTCGCAACGGCCCGATTTGGACTCTAGCGAAGATGTGTGGAATGAAGCTGTCGAGTCATGTGTCGACCTTGTCTCTGCGTACGAGTCGCTCGGTGAAATGCCGGGAAAGCATGGTGCTGGAGATGTCGTATGCGACAAGTGGAGATATAAGGCTAGAACAAGCGTGAGGTCACTCATGTCGAAGGGCAAGGCCGTTTGGGAAGGCAGCGAGGGCTGGCAGAGGCTAGAGGATTTGAAGTCAGACTTGACTAACTAAACAAATTCCTACATTGACATCAAGTGCTTGGCTAGATGTCATTTATGATTTCTATATGGTTGAAGTCAAGAGAGACGGCGTCGGCTGCCAAGTTTGGCCCGGACACTTTCAGATCCAGGATGTGTGCCGGGAAATCTAGATCGAGACCAGTGGATGGGAGAGGCAACCTCACAACCCGAAGTACAGAGACAACAATTCCGATGAAGTTGTGAAGAGTCTGTCGCGCCAACTGCGAGTGTTCAAGCCTTTTTGCACCCAAGTATGTAAATAGCACCCAGTGTATAAACGGTGTCCCTCCACACATCCATTCCACAAAGTAAATAACGTATGCAACGTAATCCGCGTAGCACGCAGATGCCAAAAGGGCTCTTTCGAGGCGTGTGCCCATGAAATCTAAGGCTGCAAGCTTGGGTTCCACTACGAGATCCTCCACCACGTAGGTGGCCAAGTTGATGACAGCAAAGATGGCGAAAGAGGCCAACTTAAAGATGCTGCCCGTTGAAGATAAGTGTAGAAGCGCCGTCGTTAGCAATGTGGCGTTTTCCGAGTTAAGTAAGACGGCGAACGGAACTCGTGGGTGACTTTGCACCAAGATTCGAAAGTGTCGGAACAAGGCAAGTCCGAACGTGGAAGCGGCGCCCAAAGCAGACAATCTATAGAACATCTGCATCCTCAACACCAGGTAGAGAAGGAAGCCTAAGAGGCAACAGACGTGAGAGAGGAGCCACAATGACTTCACGGTATTCTTGCGGCAGAGGTAGAGATATGAAGCTGTTTGGGAGAAAAAGAAGGCGAAGAATTGCCGCGAGGCGATCTCAAACGCTCTGATTTCAGGAGCGTTGGCCACATATTTGGCGACCATGTAAGGCGTGATGGGTTTCACCTTGGGCATGGTGCAAAAGCGGTGCGAACAGTAGTAAGAACTGAGATATAATGGTTGAGGCAGACAAGATTCAAGAAACCTTTGAGCAGTGTTCGATCACGCTCAATTCAGTAGTGTGCTTGGCCGGTTCTACAGGAAGAGTGTGTTACCCACGGTAGAGATAGTGGAGACATCAGATTCGCACCTTTCATATCTTTACTTATGGTAGAATCAACGCCAGCACCCGAAAAGAGACGCAGAGGAAGGCCAAAAAAGGCCAAGGCGGGCAAGGAATCAAAGGATTTCCGTCTTCTAGAAGCAGTGAAACTCACCAAAAGGTTTCTTCCCGTGACGATCAACGGGCATCCCGTGGCAAAAATCATCGAGGTCCAAACGAAAGAGGGCACCGATGAGAGCAAGCCGAAGCAGGTTCCCAAGAAGGTCAAGCAGAAAATAGTTGCGGACCACATTGAGCGTGTGCTCAAGCGGGATCCGACGCAGCCGCTCTATCTCAGTTTCGTCATCACCCCTTCAGACCCCGACTTTCCATTTGAGTTGGATGTGCTAAAGTTCAACTTGACTATCCCAGCGAGATACCCACACGATGCCAAGGCCACGCCGTCGCTTATCGTTTTGAACAGCGAGATCCCTCGGGGTTTTGCTGTGAATATAGAACGAGGATTTCGCCAGATTGCGCTTTTGGCCAAGAGTGCGGGCAAGGTCACCATCGAGGGCCCTCACGAGCTAGAAGAGCTCAAGTTAGTGGACGGCAAGGGCCTATTGTCCCAGGTCCAGACGTTGGACAAGTACCTCGAGTTCTTCCTCAAGCAAGAGAAGAAGCAGACGGTAAAGTTTATCACCTTCAAGAACGCACCTAAGCGGTCGCCGCTACCTACTCCGGAGCCTACGCCGCCACCTCCCACCACGCATGTTGAGCAGAACCTATACCTTCCGAAGAGTCTACCCGAAAACGTTACGAAAGAGCTGTTGGAGCGGCGGGCAGCCCTCATGGAGCAGATGTGCACCAGGCTTGGCGAATACGTCAAGCTCTTCAACAAGTCGGCGAGCGAGTCGCGGTACAAGGTCAAGATTCCCATCTCAAAACCCCAGGGTTTACCGTACCTTTGGACGTACAACAACACCTCGGTGGACGTTTTTCTCTCTGTGCCCATTCTGTACCCACTGGCCGCGGCAAAAATCAGCGTGGCGTCCAACTTCAGCACGAATTTGCTCGTGGCGAAGAAGCTGGCGTTGCAGGAAGGCGGCCAGTCGCTCGTGGCTCTTGTGGAGGAGGCAAAGCAAGCAGAGAAGAACTTGAAGGCGAACATGGCGGCGTGGCTTGACGATAACCTGCTGGCCGAGCTTGCAGACACTTTGAACTGGCTCAGAAACAACTTGAGCGAGTACGTGAAGGACCAGGCCGAGCACGAGCAGTGGTTGAGCAGCATGGAGACGATCAGGGCCTTTCAGCCTGACACACTGAGTCACTGAGAGACGCTGACACTGACACGCTGTGACATTGACACTGACATTGCACTGACACTGATCGTGACACTGACCCTGTGACAGTGACGGAGTGAGAGGTTCAATGGGAGATTATGGTCTATAGTTCATTCATTGGACGATACGAATACATGCCTAACGATCCTGTGGCAGCCGCCATCGTACAAATATCTACAGAGCGTAGTGTGCCTCTACGACATGGAGCCTATGTATGTTTACAGCCGTACGTGCAAGGTGCAATCGGACAAGGACAATGGCCGGGTGGACCTGCCGTATTCGACCACACACTTTTCGACCGCCGATTCTGCCAACTTCTTCACACGTACCCGTGCCCGAGCCCGTAGCACTTGCCCGCCGTGAGGCGTGGCTAAATCCGGTATCGTGCATTATCACCAGCATTTACGAGGTTTCGCACGAAATGTCTCGCGAACAAACTGCAACGATGGACGAACGGGAAATCAAGTTCCAATACGCCAACGAGTGCGATCTCGAGATCCACTGCTCGCCGTTCGGGCTCAGCGGCGTCTACATCAAGGTGCGCGGCACCAACATCATGGGCATCGGGTCCACCATGGGCCTCATCACGGGCACGTCGAAGGGCTTGATCCACTACAACGACGGCGCGGACTTGACCAACCAGAAATACAAGCTTTTCGTGGTGGTGGACGACGACGGCATGATCCGCATCGACTTCACGAAGATCGTGCTGATCCCGGCCGTCAACGGCGAGACGGAGAAGCACGCGCTGGAGGTGAACGAAGAGGACGAGACCCCGCTGTTGATCTTCACGGGCGAGTGTCCCGAGGGGCGACCGGACAAAATAGAGCCGTTCATCGGCATTTTCTCCTTTGAGAAGGAGGAGTAGGGTAGATAATGAGTACAGGCCAGGCAACGTGTAGCGGTGAAGACTTAAAGAACAAACGGAACACAACAAATGTACAAACAAATGTAAAAGTAAAAACAAAGTAACAGAACAAACGTAGAACAAACGATGGCGACAAGACAATGTGTGGGCCAAACCTAAAGGCACTTATCTACCACCTGTACACCTCTACTGCTTGTGCTAATGGACACTACATTAGGACAAACGGTGTGCGAGTCGGTGCAGTCGAACGAGAGAAGAGGTGGCTGACTAAGACATAGACAAATGTACCAGACGCAAACAATTACCATACTTGGACACCCTGCTAAGATATGCTATAGACATATGCTGTAGAGCCATAGGTACAGTGCCATAGGTATATACCCATAGCTATAGTGCCTTAGGTATAGACCCATAGGGCATAGACCATAGACAGTGCCATGGGTATAGTGCCATGGTATAGAGATTGTGGACGGCTTTACAGATGTTGCCAAGATGTGCACTTTGTGCCTGATCTCTGAAGGTGAAAGGTATTGCTTACTGAGGTGCCTCGGTGGCTGCAAAGTGTCCGAGGGAGCGAGAACGTGACTTCAGGGTCCCGTCATGCAAGTCGAGTTCCGGACAATCCGCTAACACCCAAGCGAGGGGATCGACCGTGGCAATAGCCGTGGATACAGGCTGGTGCCAGAATGTGCTGGAACGGCCGCTATCACCACCGGAGCCGTGCACGTGACGCGCGGTCCACATGCACCGAGGAACCCCAGATTGCGCGCGATGCTTCCCCACAGTGGCCGGCCAACATCGCCAGAGCTCCAACTACGCCCGAACTCGTGCTCAGACCGAAAGCAGAAAGGCTACAGAAACCGCGGCCTTGCGCGCGTGACGCTTGCCCTCCGGTTTTCTCTCGGTCACTCGAACCCGAGTTCCTCGGCACATGGCGCGCACCTGCAGTCAAATGCGGAGTGAGGAACGTGAATTACCACTATATAAGCAGCAGGCGTCGCCAGGTTTCCCCCACCGAAAAAAAATCACCATGGACAGATTGAACCAGTTGGCCGGCCAGTTATCCCCCTCTGCCAAGCAGGCGCACCTCCAGAAAAACCCCGACGACGTTGTCATTGTCGCCGCATACAGAACCGCCATGACCAAGGGCGGCAAAGGTGGCTTCAAGGACGTTGGATCCGACTGGATCTTGGCCAAGTTCTTGGAGCAGTTCATCAAGAAGTCCGGCGTGGACCCCTCGTTGATCGAGGACGTTGCCGTCGGCAATGTGTTGAACCGTGCGGCCGGTGCCGCCGAGCACAGAGGTGCTGCGCTTGCCGCGGGCATCCCTGACACCGCGGCGTTTGTCGCCATCAACAGACAGTGCTCGTCCGGCTTGATGGCCGTGTCGGACATTGCCAACAAGATCAAGACCGGCGAGATTGACTGCGGCATTGGTGCGGGCGTGGAGTCCATGTCCGCCAACTACGGCGCGCAGTCGATCCCCAAGGTGGACCCCGAGTTGCTAGAGAACGACCAGATGGCCAAGTGCTTGATCCCCATGGGCATCACCAACGAGAACGTGGCGGAGAAGTTCAACGTGTCGCGCGAGAAGCAGGATGCGTTTGCGGCCGAGTCGTACCGCAAGGCGTCGGAGGCGGTGGAGTCTGGTGCGTTCAAGCCCGAGATTCTTGCCATCGAGGCGTACGAGCGCGAGGGCGACGAGGACGACGACGATGCGCCCATCAAGAAGACCACCGTGGACACGGACGAGGGCCCCAGAAAGGGCGTCACCGCGGAGAAGTTGGGCAAGTTGAAGCCCGCGTTCAAGTCCGACGGTACCACGCACGCGGGTAATGCGTCGCAGGTGTCGGACGGCGCGGCCGCCGTGCTCTTGATGAGAAGATCATTGGCGGAGAAGAAGGGCTACCCCATTGTGGGCAAGTTTGTGTTGTGCTCGACCGTGGGTGTGCCCCCCGAGATCATGGGCATTGGCCCCGCGGTGGCCATCCCCAGCGTGTTGAAGAAGTCCGGCTTGACCGTGGGCGACATTGATGTGTTTGAGGTGAACGAGGCGTTTGCCGCGCAGTGCTTGTACTCGGCGGAGACGTGCAACATCCCCCAGGACAAGTTGAACCTCCGCGGCGGTGCCATTGCCTTGGGCCACCCCTTGGGCTGCACGGGTGCGAGACAGTACGCCACCATCTTGCAGTTGTTGAAGCCAGGCCAGCTTGGCTTGACGTCGATGTGCATTGGTACCGGAATGGGTGCCGCGTCCGTGCTCATCAGAGAGTAAGTAGCTCGCCAGAGCAATGCAGGGTTATGATTGACTGTTGTAGATGTCTAGCGACGAGCTATCGAGGTCTTGTCCTTGAGACGAGCTTGTCCTATTGATAACGAGCTTGTCCTCTTGATGACGAGCTTAAATGACAAGTTGTGAGCACGTACCGGCAGCACGTATCTCAGCACGTCTAGGCAGCGATGTAACGATTGGCGTAGATACAACAGATCGGCGTTGAGCCTGATTACGATCAGACAGACATACACGTCTAACGAGTGGACACGAATGGACACGTAGGGTAGATACAAATAGATCAACGTTCGATCAGATTGACAATCAGAACACGGTATGGACTACAATAGATCGGCGTATTGAATCTAGACCGACAACAGACACGGGACAGGTACATCGATCGGTGAATCTAGACTGACAAACAGATACACGTATGTATAGATACAAATAGAAGGAAACGTGGATGAGATGTAAATAGATCGGCGTTTGAATCTGGGTGACAAACACGTATGGACATGATCAAGATCGGCGTTTCACTTCTAGATTCACAGTAGCACATGCCACGGAACAGATTTACAAACGGATACACGGAATGAACAGATTGACAAAGAGATACAGAATGAATAGATAAGAGATACGGTGTGAATAGATGAACCAACCTATACGGTATGAATAGACAACCAATACGGTATGAATAGATTAACCAATACGGAATGAATAGATTAACCAATACGGTATGAATAGAATGAACAGATACGGGAAGGCAAGAGATAGACGATTGACAAGATAGTCTGGACGTAGATTGACTAACCAGCGCACAGGATGATATGTAGTTCCCAGAATCCATTAATTGTATCCCTAGTCCAAGCGAATCGAAAGCAGGTCAACATTTACATGGCTGTCACTCGACTACGCTTATTGTACGGTCGCACAGAACGTGAAAATTCCTCAAATGTGCACATGCTGACAAAAGCTGTCGGGAGATCGACTAGACAAAATCTATTGCGATCGGCCAGACAAATCCATTGCGATCACTACGAAGCATATGACACGCGCCGGGCACAGCCATTAAGGCCTAAGAATAGTAGCACATCACACCTCGAACATCCGTCCAATGAACATCGAACAATGACCGATCATCGAACAATCGTGCCGACTGCGGACGCACAGAATGATCGACAGATCGACAGACAGCGAACGTGTAGATAACATAGCCAGATAAACGTAGCCAAACATAGCTCAGCCTACCAGACATAGCGGCCTAGCGTGAGCCATGGCAGTGTCTGAGATGCACTGCGCCTAAGCAGCTGGCGCACTAATGCAGGGCCAGGGCCTACACCCCAAAGCGTTTCTCCGCAAAACAAGCTTGACGGCACAGCAACCAACCACTCGCCCGAACTGAACCCAACCGACAAACAAGTACGGCAGTCCAGACGACAAGACTTGACGACTTGACTGGACGACTTGACTGGACGACTCCACTAGACGTTGACCATTTGACGACTAGGACTAGACGACTAGACGACTTGAGATCTTGACGTGGCGCACCCAGTTGCCCTTTCCGCCCGACCCGTTAGTCACACGGCGCCGCGCCAGGGGTTACTCGGCCTATTGTAGATTGCACCGCCTTATCTCGGGCATTGTTCCTGTACCCGCGCGCACGGACTTTTACTCGAACAGGGAACCGTCTCGCCTCACCCGTCGAGACTATCGTAGTGCATGTTGATCCGTGCAACTGGTCTGGGCAACTGCTGTGGCCACTCGGCCTCCCTTTGTGGATTGGCTCTGCGATGGTGGCCTGGCCATGGCCGGCATCTGCCGGGGATCAACCTGCACCGAGCACGGCGCACAGCCCTGCGGCCGGCCTCCAACAATGCCCACAATGGAGTAACAATGGCTGCAACAACAGCGTGCGGTGCGGGTGTACGGCGCGGCACAATGATCGAAACGTCGAGGCAGGCGCATTCTCGGCAGGCGTTACTGATCCGTTCGTAACCCCAACTTTCTTTTGTGCCCGGGCTCGTGCGCTTCCGGCACCCGGTTTGCTCGCGTGAGCACCTGCGTCTGCGCATCTGGGGCTACAATTTTCTTTCAACCACCATGCTCCGGCTCCGAAAAGCAACCAAGGTGGTGCTCCTCGCCACGCTCGTGGTGGTGGCGTACCTCTCGTTCCTCGGCTTCTCGCCCATGCGCCAGCTCACCATCCGCTACCAGCAGAGCATCCTCTTGAACCTCAACATACTCTACAACAAGCTCACCGACGACGACCTCCTACTAGACACCAACGGCGAGTTCCAGACGCGCGTGCACGCCATCGAGGTGGAGAAGTTCGACAACGACGCGGCGCACAGCTTCTACTTCTTGCGGCCCGAGTACGAGCCGCACACCGCGGTGTCCATCGCCGACCACTACATCGACCTGGCGCTCGAGAAGCCGCTCGTGCAGCCGTTCGACCCGCGCTTCACGCTCGCGGTGTACTTGCACTGGATCCGCGAGCACCCGGGCGCGGCGGTGCCGTTCCACTGGTCCGACTGGACCGACCTCTCGGCGCTCAACAAGTACATCTTCCTCGCGCCCCAGCGCAAGGAGAAGTGCACGCACCTCTTCGACATCACCAAGGACAAGGGCAGCAGCAACATCTTGGACGTGCGCGACTACTGCACCGACAGCGGCGACACGCCGTTGGGGTTCCAGGTGACGGCGTTCCCCCAGGCGCAGAAGCGCGACAACGCCCTCTTGTTGGGCAAGGCCGCGCTCTACACGACGGTGCCGCCGCCGGTGCGCATCGTGTTCCTCACCAACAGCAAGGGCCTGTACGCGGTGGACGTGCGGTCCACCGCCAACAACCGCACCGACTCGGTGTTGTTCAACGGCATGGTGGAGGACGTGCACCAGGCGCTCAACACCCAGACGCTCGACGTGTTGGACGCGTACAGGGCGCTCGTCAAGGCCAAGGTGCCCAACGTGCCGGCCAAGGCGGACCACAACTCCATGCGCCTCGAGGCCGCGTGGTTCGACTTTGACGTGGACGCCACCATCAAAGAGCTCCAGGACAAGCACGGCGCGGGCAAGAACGGCGTGTTGGAGACGCGCTACCTCCAGTCGCTCGAGGGGTCCAAGGCGGCCAAGGACCCGGCCAAGTCGTTCAACGAGGCCAAGTTCCTCGACTCGGACACCCTGAAGCTCTTGGGCGACCACTACGACTGGCGCTTCTTTGGCGGGCTCACGGTCAACACCGACCGCCATGTGATTGCGTTGCACCGCATCCTCAAGAACTACTTGCAGTTCTGCCGCAGCAACGGGTTGGTGACGTGGATCGCGCACGGCTCGCTCTTGTCGTGGTACTGGAACGGCATGGCGTTCCCGTGGGACGCCGACACCGACGTGCAAATGCCCATCCGCGACTTGCACCGGTTGGCGCGCCAGTTCAACCAGACGTTGATTGTGGAGAACGTGGGCCACGACGTGCCGGGCTCGCGCGTCAAGGACATGGACTTCAACGGCATGGGCGCGTACTTCATCGACGTGGGCACCAGCATCACCCACCGCGAGAAGGGCAACGGCAACAACAACATCGACGCGCGCTTCATCGACGTGTCCACCGGGTTGTACGTGGACATCACCGGGTTGGCGGTGTCGGACGAGCCCGCGCCCGGGCGCTACGACTACTTGCTCGGCGGCGCCAAGCCCGACGCGTCCAACCGCAAGAACAACATCGCCAAGCAGGTGTACAACTGCCGCAACCGCCACTTTGTCGGGTTGAACGAGATGTCGCCGTTGATCAAGACCGGGGTGCAGAACCAGCTCGGGTACGTGCCGCAGAACTTCGGGTTGTTGCTCGACCACGAGTACCAGCTCAAGGGCATGGTGGAGAAGAACTTCCAGCACTCGTACTACTTGAACAGCTTGCGCGTGTGGGTGTCGTCCGACACGTTGACCGACTACACCAAGGACAAGGAGGCGTGGGTGGAGAAGCAGCGCGGGCTCGTCAGCTGGAAGCGCGCATTGAAGGAGGATGAGAAGGACGCCATCGCCAAGTTGACCGTGGACGACCACGCCAACTTGCTCTACAACGACTGGTTGTTGCGCGAGTACTTGGTGACCAAGGACTTCACGCTCTACCACGAGGAGCAGATGCACCGGTTGCTCCGCAACGGCATGAGCGCGTACTTTGGCGAGCTCGACAAGTACTCGGCGCAGGCAACTACCAACAAGGCCATGTGGAACGACTTGTTCATGAACGAGATCGACGTCCACGGGTGGGACCACACGGGCGAGGTGGCCAAGCTCGACCAGCTCATCATCATGTACAAAGAGCAGGAGGAAGAGGCGCTGCGCGAGGACGAGAAGAAGAAGGTGGACGAGAAGAAGAAGGCGGCGGAGGCCAAGGCCGCCGAGGAGAAGAAGGCCGCCGACGAGGCTGCTAAGCAGGCCGCGGAAGCGAGCAAAAAGGCCGAGGCCGCGCGGAAGAAGGCCGCCGACGCCAAGTCGAAGGCAGCCAGCTCCAAGAAGGTGGCGGACAAGGAGTCGAAGAAGGCGGACGCGGAGCGCAAGAAGGTCGAGGCCAAGCACAAGGCGGACGCCGAGAGGAAGAGCAAGCTGCGCGCCGCGTCCAAGACCATGCTGTAAGCACATCCAGAGACACAGCTTCAGAGACACAGCTTCCGGCCGGAAGCTGTGTCAAACAGAGCGTCCAGAGCATCCGACAATCATGTCACACATAGGTCGACGAGTTCGGCAGCGCGGGCATGTCGCAGTTACAGACTGGAATTTTCACACTCGGAGTTATCAGCCTACCAGACTCCACCCTCAGGTACACACTCAGCACCAGACTCACCAGACCCGAGCACCAGACTCACCAGACTCGAGCACCAGACTCCCGGTCAGTGAACTATCAACCTTCGAGAGCGTTGGAGTCGAGTGCACCTTGGGTCGAGGTGGAGTCCATGCGTGGACGATCTGTCATTCCCTCATCATACTGATCGTCGCACATCTAACCAGTACAGCGGTATCATCCGACTACATCGGCATCTGTCATCGCCGGAGCGTTGCATTCTCGCCCGAGCGTTACACGTCCAGCATGTCGCGTGTCGAACCGCATGTCTAGCCGTGCCTGCTAGATACATTGGCTGCGACGCGACCGCGTCCAGCCCTCGCATAGTTACCCGTAATTAACATTCACGTGGCACCGATCGTAGACGTACGCGGCACCTCGATCGCGTACGCCCCGATGGCAGGGATCTGGCCACAATGCTGGCGCCCGAGAAGCGACTCGACGCATCCGGCAGTCAAACGAGCCCCCACAATGCACATTCTCCGTGAGAAAAGGGGTACCGGCAGGTGGGGGAGACAGGCGTGCGTGCAGGGGCCACAATCGCGCACGAAAGGGATGCCAAGATATCCGCTGCCGCAGCAATTTCGATTGCTTTTCGCCGTCGCTAACTCTATCGGCGCGTTTTGCGTCTATTTTTAGCCCAGGGCCGGTCGCTCGAGTAAACATGCTGAAGCCCTTGCTTTCGCGGGGAGGGATCTTATAAAGGCAGGCCACGCTGCTGCGCCCCGGGCGAGGCCCGTTTTGTTCCCCGCGGCCGGCGTGGGTTCTGGGAAAACTTGGCCCAGCCCATTTTGCAAGGCGGGTTGCACCGCTCCAAGGAGGCGTGGCTGCAGGAGCCAATTCGTCGGACGTGCTCATTCTCCCGAAACAGACAAGATATTCTCAAAAAGGCACGCCTCCGTGCAGGCCCAGATTGCTCATACACGCGCCTCGAGGGCGTGAAAAGTGTGGCTGGCGGCGGGATTTCGCCTGCGAAACCGGGGAAAGCAGCATGCTGGCGGCGCTCCGGCAAGCACGCGTGGACTTTTCTCGCGGGGTCGCTGCGCCCAACGTGGGAGGAGTGCCATGGCAGGCAGAGCATCGGACCTGCACGGGGGCCCATCTCGCGCATAAATTTCGGAAAAAAGAAACGAAAGCAAATTACAACCGCGCATGGTGCAGGACTAGTCGGCGAAGGATATAAAAGGGAGTGGATTCATGAAGATTTTTTTTCCTTATCATCCACAATGCAATTCAAGTCCGTCGTCCTCGCTTTGACCGCCGCTACCGCCGTGTCCGCCGCTAACGCTTCCAACGCTTCCAACGCCACCAACGGTACTTCCACCTCCGCCGACTCCGGTGCTGCCCACTTCGTCGGTGCTGGTGTTGTCGGTGCTGTTGCCGCTGCTGGTGTCGCTTTGTTGATCTAAATGGCTAGCTCAATATGATACGCATTTTCATTTCATGGGTGTCGGTATTAGAGTAACTGGTCATTTTGCTTGAGGCGCTAATCTTTTGTATCCATGCCGAAGCACACCTACATTTTATCTGTTTTATATGTATACACTGATAAACAAGGAGGACACTCCAGCTTATTCAACAATCGTAGCACACACACACACACACACACAAACGTAGACATACGAACTCACACAATTTGACAGTGGTGTGACTAGCGCGGCGCAGTCAATTATGACAAGGCAGAGCGCCTATCCGGCAGAGAGACTGTGGCAATTACAACGCCTGGCAAAAAGCCGCTGGGCATCAGATTATGGAAAAAGATAAGCAAGCTGCTCAGCCTTCTGTTGCGTCAGCCTGTGCACAGCAATAGAGGCAACACGTTGCTAGCAACACATGGCTGGTGCATGTTGCTGTTTCATGTAAGCCTCTTCGTGCCTCACGCAGTGTGCCTCGTGCCTCCAAACAGAGTGCTGGTGGGTCACGTGCGCGCGCATGATGGAAGCTTCTAGCGCCCACGGAGTTGGTCCGTGGTGCACAGAGCTCTGGTTGGTGGTGCACGGGTGTGACTACACCGCTAGAGGTCTACAGAGACATGTTCACGGGCTTGGTCGAGACCATCGGCAGCGTGCTCGAGTACAACGAGCTCGACGCCTCCAGCTCGGGAGGCAATGGTGTGTCGCTCACGGTGGGCGACTGTGCGGCCATTCTCGGCGACGTGCACCTCGGCGACTCCATCTCCACCAACGGCGTGTGCCTCACGGTGACGGAGTTCGACGCGGCCAAGACGTGGTTCAAGGTGGGCATCGCGCCCGAGACGCTCCGGCGCTCGAACTTGGGCTCGTTGGCCAAAGGCAGCAAGGTCAACTTGGAGCGCGCCGTCACCAGCGACGTTCGTATGGGCGGCCACGTTGTCCAAGGCCATGTAGACACGGTTGCCAGCATTGTGGCGCGGGAGGCGGACGGCAACTCGATCGCGTTCACGTTCCGGCTCCGCGACGTGGGCAACATCAACTACATCGTGGAGAAGGGCTTCATCGCGGTGGACGGCACGTCGCTCACGGTGACGGGCGTGGACTACGCGCAGCACACGTTTTCCATCATGTTGGTGAGCTACTCGCAGGGCAAGGTGGTGCTTCCGTTGAAGGACGTGGGCGACACCGTCAACATCGAGGTGGACTACACGGGCAAGTTGATTGAGAAGCAGGTGGAGTTGACGTTGGCGGGGCAGTTGCACAACGCAGACAGCCCGTTGGTGCAGTTCATCACGCGGTTGGTGGAGTCCAAGATACCCAGTAGCACCGGCCAGTAGCCGGCCAGACCGATCAGACGGTCACCAGAAGTCAATATACGGTGAATGATAGCTGCGAAGCCCGCCGAGCAACTCTGTCGTTCGAGCAGCATTCAGAGTTCGACAACTGAGTGAGTCACACACATGGGAGTTCGTTGTGGGTTCGAGATTGGGAAAGTTCGTCTCTGCTTTTCATTATGTAGTATGCGGACGGTATACCACATGTTCAGTCCATTATAGGTATATTCGATAGACAGACGTCTTCACGGGTTCTTTGTAGAACTGACAATGTAGATACGAGGATAGCATGGCTTGAGATCAACGGACGTGACTCGAGGCAGCTTCAGATGCGAATCGTAGGACAACTAGTTCAGTAGTTCAACCACGGATCTCTACAGCCCCGACTATTCAGTATGTAGGCTGGAATCCTAGCAGAGTTAGAATTGGGCCGTGGGATACCTTACAATATGTAGAGAGTCGGTGTGATGTTAGGCGTCAGGTGTTAGTCATTAGCGTTGAGCATCAACTTGGACGTATCCACATGCAATTGACCAGCTTCGTCAAGCAAGTGAAACCATACATTGCGCTTCATACGCTTCACACTCTGCCAATTGCCTCTGCCAATTGTACCAATTGCCTCACCGCCTTACCAAATCTCACTCTACTGACCACTTCCTACTGCTCTCTCCATCGCTTCTCTCCACCACCGCTTCTCCACTATCCCTTCTCCACTACCCTTCTCCACTTTCCCCTCATTCTATCCTTCCCTCTTCGATTTTCTTCATTACTAGTTCGCACTCCATCTGCTTTCTGTGGAGTGCGCGGCAAACCTCCATACATACCACGACTCCAACACCAACTACATCATGGACGTCATCCTCGGCATCAGGGTTCACGACAGCGTGATCATCGCCACGTCTCGAGCCGCCACCCGCGGCATCTCCATCTTGAAGGCCACAGACGACAAAACCCGCATCCTCAACAAGCACAACTTGGTGGCGTACACCGGCGAGGCCGGCGACACGGTGCAATTTGCCGAGTACATCCAGGCCAACATCCAGTTGTACCTGATGCGCGAGAACGACGTGGAGTTGTCGCCCAAGGCCACCGCCTCGTTCGTGCGCAACCAGCTTGCAACCTCCATTCGCTCCCGCAAGCCGTACCAGGTGAATGTGTTGCTCGCCGGCTTCGACACCCGCACAGGCGCGCCGTCGCTCAACTGGATCGACTACCTCGGCACCCAGGTGGAGTTGCCATACGCGGCGCACGGGTATGCGGCGTTCTACTGTACGTCGCTCTTCGACCGCCACTATCGCCCGGACATGGGCGTGGACGAGGGCGTGGACTTGTTGCGCAAGGCGTTGAAGGAGCTCGAGATGCGCATGCCGATGGACTTCAAGGGCGTGTACGTGAAGGTGGTGGACAAGGACGGCGTGCGGCCGCTCGAATTGTAGTAATGAACGACAGACAGACGAGAGTGTAGCTACAACCAGTGACCTAGACGCTGACCAGCAGCGTCTTTAACAACTATATCAGTGTATCAGCATCAGCATCTTCATAGCATCTGGAGCATCACCTTCTATCAGCAATATCAGCTGGATCACTCTGTATGAGCCTGACCATATGCATCTTCAGCATGCCTCTTTCAGAGTGAACAGCGAGATGTTATGGGGTGGTGACTCCTTCTGGCTCAACTGATTGAGCTATTTGAGTCTGTGACTAATGAACAATTGCGTAGGTAGTTGAGGTTGGTTTGGTGGGCTCATGTACTCATGTACCATGGTCAAGCAATGGCCTACATTTAATATTGCAGGGACAAGCCAAATGTCAAGTTTTGTCTGCGACTATCCCTGAATCAGTCAATCAGCTTCCATTCGTGTTTGGTTACGTGGGGTTGTAGGCATCTCATCGAGTGTGCACAGATCTATGCTACATGATGGAGCACCTACTAAAGCAGCTAGCGCTGCTTGTCCAAACACACTTGAGCTTTCCCGATGAAGACTATACCGTCTCAAAGTATTTGCTTGGACTACATGACGCCTCGAAGAGTAGCACGGGAAGCACCGCTTTTCTCGGCTTCTACAAACAAGTGCTAGATAACGGAGGGGACGACTTCCCGAAGCAGTTCATCAGGGAGGTCTACGATTGCATTGTGGCCAACACGAACCCAACATCTGCAAAAGAGGAGACTGTGGAGCCAAAGCGTGAGCCTGATCTTCCCGCTCCTTCAGTGGACTCGGGTGCGTTCTCTGCGTTATCGCTTCCCGACAAAAAGGTCAAGTTTGAAGCCAGCGAAAGACCAAACAAGGCGATAGGAAGCGATGATTCCTCGGCCAATGGAGTCCTGAAAGTGCCGGAAGGCAAGAAACGGCTGTACAATTCTGAGCGAGCTGGGGCCGGCCACAAGGTCAAGGCTGATCCTGGCCCGGAGGCCCCACTTACTGTTGGCTCGATTCACAAAGGCTACGTGGGTAACATTGCACCATATGGCGTTTTTGTGCGTCTCCACAGCCCGACATCGTTCGTGTCTGGACTCTGTCACATCTCGCAAATGCTGTTCGACGGGCAGACCCGCATTCGGCATCCGCTGGACGTTGTCAAGCTCAACCAAGAGGTGTACGTGAAGGTGAAGGAGATCAAAAGCGATGGCAGGCCGCGCCAAAGAGAGAAAATCTCTCTCACTATGGTAGGCATCGACCAGCTCACGGGCTTGGACAAGCTGGACGAGATACAGGAAGCGAGAGGACGCCCAAGAGAAAGCGGGCGCCCAAGAGAAAGCTCTTCTAAGCGCAGGAGACTCACCTCTCCAGAGAGATGGGAGATCAGGCAACTTATTGCCTCTGGTGCAGCTTCTGCGTCCGACTACCCCGAGTTGAACGGGTACCAAGAAGACGGAGATGGCGAGCAGTTCGTTGAAAGCAACGAAACCTTCGACGTTGAGCTCAACACAAGTGAGCCTAAATTCTTAAAGGGCCAGATGGGGCTGGGCAAAGCGCCGAACCCGATGCTTCTTCTCAAGAACCCGGAGGGCTCGCTCAGTCGCGCTGCTATGTCGGGCTCCAAGTTGGCACAAAAGATGAAGGAGGAGAGGTTGGAGCAGCGGAAGCAGGCCGAGAAGGAAAAGCGGCTTGCTAAAGACGCTAACGACCCGCTTGCCGAGATGAACAAGGCTGACCAGGCTCTCAAGAGCACCACTGAGCTGGTGATCTCTGAATGGCGAAAGAGCCAGCTGAAAGGCAAGATCTCCTTCGGCAAGAAGACAAACCTCAGTCTAGACCAGCAGCGCAAGTCGCTCCCGGTGTACACTATGCGGAGTGAGCTCTTGCAGGCGATCCGCGACAACCAGTTTTTGGTGATTGTTGGCGAAACAGGCTCCGGCAAAACAACCCAGATTGTGCAATATGTTTACGAGGAAGGCCTCCACGTGGTAAATGGAGTGCCGAAGGTGATTGGGTGCACGCAGCCGCGGAGAGTGGCCGCGGAGTCGGTTGCAAAGCGAGTGGCCGAGGAATTCGGATGCCGCGTCGGCGAGGAAGTCGGGTACACCATCCGGTTCGACGACAAAACCAGCTCCAAGACGAAGATCAAGTACATGACGGACGGTATGCTCCAGAAGGAGGCGTTGTTGGACCCTACCATGCTGAAGTATTCGCTCATCATGCTTGACGAGGCCCACGAGCGCACCATCGCCACCGACGTTCTCTTTGCGCTCTTGAAAACGGCCGCTGCCGCTAACCCGCACTTGCGGGTCGTCTGCACGTCTGCCACGCTTGACCTGGGCAAGTTTGCCAACTACTTCAACTCGTGCCCCGTGCTTCGCATCCCCGGCCGCACGTATCCGGTGGAGGTGATGTTCTCACGCGACCCCGAGCCCGACTACTTGGCTGCTGCGCTCGACTGCGTGATGCAGATCCACGTTGGCGAACCGGAGGGTGACATCTTGGTGTTCCTCACGGGTCAAGACGAAATCGACACCTCGTGCGAGGCACTCTACTCGCGGCTCAAGACTCTCGGCAACGCCGTGCCAGAGCTCCTCATTCTCCCCGTGTACTCTGCGCTCCCGCTGGAGATGCAGAGCCGGATCTTCGAGCCGGCCCCGAAGGGTGCGCGCAAGGTGGTTCTAGCCACCAACATCGCCGAGACGTCCATCACCATCGACGGCATCAAGTATGTGGTGGACCCTGGCTTTGTAAAAATCAACGCCTACGACGCGAGGTTGGGCATGGATCTGTTGGTTGTGTCGCCCATTTCGCAGGCACAGGCCAACCAGCGCAGCGGGCGGGCGGGCCGCACGGGCCCGGGCAAGTGCTTCCGGCTCTACACGGAGGCTGCGTTCCAGACGGAGATGCTCCCGAACCTGGTGCCGGAGATCCAGCGCCAGAACTTGGCGCAGACCATCCTCATGCTCAAAGCCATGGGCATCAACGACCTCCTCAACTTCAACTTCATGGACCCTCCGCCCGCACAGACGATGATCAACGCACTTCACGAGCTCTACACGCTCGACGCTTTGGACGACAACGGGTTCCTCACCACGTTGGGCCGCCGCATGGCCGAGTTCCCCATGGAGCCTGCGCTTGCCAAAACGGTGCTCGCGTCGGTCGAGCATGGGTGTGCCGCCGAGGTGTTGGCGGTGGTGGCCATGCTTTCCGTGCAGAGCGTGTTCTACCGGCCCAAAGACAAGCAGGGGGCCGCGGACCAGCGCAAGCAGCGCTTCCACAGCGTGCACGGCGACCACATCACGCTCCTCAACGTGTACCAGGCGTGGGAGCGCAGCGGCCACTCGGTCGCGTGGTGCAAGGACAACTACATCCACGAGCGCAGCATGTGGCGCGCCCAGGACGTGCGGCGGCAGCTCCTCTCGATCTTGGCGCGCTTCGAGCTCGCGGTCGGGTCCAGCGGCGACCACGCGGTGGTGCGGCGGGCGTTCTGCCTGGGCTTCTTCCGCAACCTGGCCAAGCGCGACCCGCACGACGGCGTCTACACCACGCTTCTCGACCAGACGCCCGTGAGCCTCCACCCGTCGCTGGCGCTCTACGGCAAGAGCGCCTCCTACGTGATGTACCACCTGCTCTTGCTCACCACCAAGGAGTACATGCACTGCGTGACGGCCATTGAGCCGCACTGGCTCGCGGAGCTCGCGCCGCGCTTCTTCAAAAAGGCCGACGCCAACTCGGACAGCAAGCGCCGCGAGAAGATCGTGCCGTTGTTCGACCGCTACGCCGAGAACCAGGACGCGTGGCGCCTCACGGCGCAGGTGGAGGCCAAGAAGAAGGCGCTCGGACTTCTCCACCAATAGCCGAGTGCTCAACAATTGCGCTTCGGCCCGTGCTGGCGTCGCTCGCTGGTGTGCGCAGGCTCGCGAGTCATTTTTGCTTGGCCATCTTCGCTGCTTATTGTCGGGGCAGCCAAGACCCACGACTAGATCGGCACGGTTCTTTCCACGCCGATCTGACAGTGCGGCTGATTAGGCGCAGCCGCATGCGCCCTCTATATGCGCATATATAACAGCCTTCTTCTGCATCCTTGTTCGTCGCCCATGCCTCATGTTCAAGTTGCCCGCCTTCCTCTATGACGTGAACTTCGTGTCGTGGCTCTGTCTTTGGTTGTGCTTGGCGTTTCTCTACGCCTTGGCCAGCTTCCCCGTGCTGCACTTGGATATGGATGTGATTCTTCGCGATGGCCGTTTATACCTCCATGTGGCATGATATAATGAATATAATACATAGCGCTCACAGCTACTCTTGACTCTCCGTCTACTCTTCCACTGTACCGTTCGTGTTCTCTCCTCCCTCTTTCCTACTCTCCTCCCTTTCCTACTCTTCTCCCTTTCATTTTCTCCCCTACTCTCGCAAGCCATATTTTTTCTCGTCCTGACTGTTCCTTAATCACTCGGGGTTCCACACTCCACGTGCAGTACGCACACAACCGCGACGGTCTTGCACTCACTTCCGTTTTAGGCAGTCTAGAACTCGCCACAAAGTGCGCCGTAATCTTCACCGAAGCCCAACTACTCCAATGTGCGCCGCAAGGGTCCTAAGAGTCCCTACGCTCTTTGGCAGAGCTCGGCTACTCATGCCGAAACCACTTGTCACACATATCAAGCATTTCCACCAGAGCCGTGTGCTGGCCAACAAGCATTATGACTTGGCTAAGGCCATGAGCGAAATCGTCAAGAAGATCGAGCTGACCGATTCGCTAGTCGAAAAGTTCACTTTGGGCGAGCAGCTCGCTCGCAACGAACACGAGGTGCGCAGGCTTCTCGAAGATGGGGAGCATTCGAATGACTATGACCTCACCTTGGTCAATGCGCTCGAGGTGACCAATGCCAACAGATATAGGACCGTGTTCTCGTTCTTGTTGGATCGCTTCAAGGTCGAGAGCAAGATTGTGCAAGAGACAAAGGCGTTCAAGCCCGATTTACTCGAGAGCATTGTGTCCTCATTCAGCACGGACCACGCCAAGTTGGAGCCTCTTGCCGACCTGGAGGTCAAGGAACTGTTTCACATCTTCGCCGGTTTGCTGAACCGCGAAACGACGCTCGAAGACTTGCTGATACTGGATCCCAAAGTGCAAAGTTTGATTGCTAACTTTGCGTGGGAGGATGCCTCAGAGTTGACGGAAGACGTTCGTGCAGCAGCGGCAGAGGCATTCAATGCTGAGCCGGAAGCGATTACTAGATGGTTTGAGATTCGCCAAGTTTTCTGCTCCGTTCCATATTCCCTGACGGTACCTTCGTTGGACCCGTTGAATCCGGACCAGAATCTAGACGACGCTAGCACCTTTGCACCCCATGCCTCTCTCGCCCAGGCGTTGAAGAATTTCAAAGACCAAATGCAGCAGGAGCAAGGTGATGGTAAGAAGAGCAAGTCAGAGAACGAGAAGCGTGGAGACAAGAAGGATGAAAAATTGATGATGTTTCGCATCGCGCCGGAGCACATGCGTTGGGTCGGGTTGGGTCTTCTTGTCGGTTTCCTTTGGGCTGCCGCTGCATCCACTCTGGAAAGCAACCATGAAATCTCTTTCCAGGAGTTCACTTCCGACTTTTTGCGCAAGAATCACGTCGCCCGCATTTGCGTGGTGAACAACAGAACAGCGATTCTTGAGTTGAATGAAAACGGAAAGGAGCAACATCCTGGCAGAGGAGAGTTTTACTTTAACATCGGAAGTGTGGAATCGTTCGAACGCAGTTTGAAGGCAGTCCAGGATGAGTTCAAAATTCCAGACCTGTTGAGATTGCCTGTCATTTTCACTACGGAGGGATCAGCCACGAAAATGTTAGTCAACTTTTTGCCAACCTTACTCTTTCTCGGCGCTATCTACTACATGACCAAGAAGGCCAGTATGGGTGGCATGGGTGGTCCAATGGGGTTCGGAAAATCCACTGCCAAGAAATTTAACCAGGAGAAAGACATCAAGATCAAGTTCAAAGATGTGGCTGGTATGGATGAGGCAAAGGAAGAGGTTATGGAGTTTGTGAAGTTTTTGCAGAATCCAAGCAAGTACCAAAAACTTGGCGCAAAGATCCCCAGAGGAGCGATCTTGTCAGGTCCTCCCGGTACTGGTAAGACATTGATCGCCCGTGCCACCGCGGGTGAGGCGGGTGTACCTTTCTATTCGGTCTCTGGTTCCGAGTTTGTCGAGATGTTCGTTGGTGTTGGTGCCTCGCGTGTTCGTGACTTGTTCAAAACGGCTCGCGAGAACGCCCCATCCATCGTCTTCGTTGACGAGATCGATGCAATCGGTAAACAAAGATCGAAGGGAAATGCAAGCGGTGCAAACGATGAGCGTGAAACTACGTTGAACCAGTTGTTGGTTGAGATGGACGGATTTGAGAGCTCTGACCATGTTGTTGTTTTGGCTGGAACGAATCGGCCAGACATATTGGACAAGGCGTTGATGAGACCGGGAAGATTTGACAGACACATCTCGATCGACAATCCCGAGTTGCAGGGAAGAAAGGAAATTTTCGATGTCCATTTGAAGAAAATCAAGTTGGTGGACGACATTGACCCAGATTTGTCTGGCCGGTTGGCCGCTTTGACTCCGGGATTTTCCGGTGCGGACATCGCAAATGTTTGTAACGAAGCCGCATTGATTGCAGCCAGATACAATGCAAAGTCTGTCACGTTGAGACACTTTGAGTTAGCTATTGAGAGAGTCATTGGTGGTGTGGAGAAAAAATCCAAACTCTTGGACCCCGAGGAGAAGCGAATCGTTGCTTACCACGAGGCAGGACACGCTGTTTGTGGTTGGTTTTTGAAACACGCGCATCCATTGCTCAAGGTTTCGATCATCCCTCGTGGTCAAGGTGCGTTGGGTTATGCTCAATACTTGCCACCTGACCAATATCTTTACAATGGTTTGCAGCTTTACGACAGGATGATCATGACGTTGGGCGGGCGTGTCTCTGAGGAGTTGAATTTCGCCTCTGTCACTAGCGGCGCATATGACGATTTCAAGAAGGTTACAGGCATCGCTCAGTCGATGGTGATGCGCTTCGGCATGTCGCCTAAGGTGGGAATGGTGAACTACGCCGACTCCCAAGGCCAGGACACTTTGACGAAACCGTTCAGTGACGAAACGAACAAGACGATCGACGAGGAAGTCAAACGTATTGTGCGCGAGTGTTACGACAAGTGCAAGGAGTTGTTGACGGAGAAGTCCAAAGAAGTTGAGATTGTCGCGAACGAATTGTTGAAAAAGGAATTCATTACACGCGAGGACATGATCCGTTTGTTGGGTAAGAGACCCTTCGCTGAGACGAACGACGCGTTCGACAAGTATCTCGACGGCAAGGATGCGTTCAAGAACGAAAAGCCCGCAGACGAGAAGAAGGACGAAGAAAATTAGGAGCACAACATGTACATATAGCAAATCTGCTGCGAGCAGAAAGATACACAAGAGTTACAATATCATTAGATTTACATCGCGATTGAAAGCATTTCTGCTGGAAGGTCTAAAATATACAACCTGCATGTAAACCCATATCAACAGAATTTCACTACACTACTTAGCTCATGGCGAAGGAAGACTCGGACAACGAGCGTTCAAGATCGCCCAGACAGTCTAGGCTGCAAAGGCGCAACTTGGCAGGAATGGACTTGGACCCTGAAGGCGAGGACGACGAGTACAAAGAGGCGGACGATGAAGAGTTCGATGAATCCAACATCAAACATGAAGATGGGGATGAGGGCCCCGACGGTGACGACGATGATGACTTGGATGAAGAGGATGATGACGATATCGCATCTGCGCCAAGAATCCGCCGTGGAAGGAAGAGAAAAGCCACCACGGCCGAACCGGAAGATAATGATGAAGATGATGACGATGAAAAGGCTGGAGACGAAGGAGACGACGATGATAAAGAGGATAAAAGCATGAAGGCTGAGGAGGATGAAACTGTTGTTCCAGAGAAGAAGAAAGGCAAGAAAAGAGGTAGAAAACCTAAGATTCCACGCGTGGATGACGTCATGTTAGACGACAAGGGTAATGAGATCGAGGTCAAGGATGACCAGGTTGTCCTTGAAAACGAGGACCCCAAGGGCTGCGAGAAGATTGACGATAACGGCTTCTTGCAGGGGGAGAGGAGATTCCGCATAAAGACGTTCACCCTTTTGGGCAAGGGCGAAAGACAGTATATGGTGTCTACGGAACCTGCTCGTTTGGTGGGATTCCGTGACTCTTATCTTTTGTTCAAAACCCACTTGTCGCTTTTTAAGAAGGTGTGCACTCACGACGAGAAGATGGACTTGATCAACAGACATTTGATCCCCACATCCTATAAGGGAAGATCCGTCAATTTGGTCACTGCTAGATCTATCTTCCGTGAGTTTGGAGCAAGAATGATTGTTGGCGGAAAGAAAGTCATCGACGACTTTTGGGAGGAGAAAGCGAGGGAGAGAGGCGACGTGGAAGGAGAATACGCAGACCCCGAGGAGGCCATCTCTAAAGGCTCTGGTGGTGATGGCAATTATCCAGCCACTGGTTCAGCGCTTGTGAACTACCAATCCGATCACACTTGGATGTACCAGGTTTCCATGCAAACCTTGGAGTTCAATAAAACCTTGACCGAACAAAGAAACCAAACCTGGTTGCGTGGAGTCAAGGACACATACAGCGGTTTCAACTTCTATCCCACAGCGAGTCAGCCGCAACGAGCCACACTTGTGAAAGTGGCGGAGGCAGAGGATGAACATGCATTCGATTGCTCGCTCAGATTCTACAACCCTGATGTTCGCAAGAAAGTGACTGGCCTAGCATCTATTCCGAAGGAAATCTTCGAAGATTTGGATGATGAAGATGTCAAGAAGGCCATATTGGAGCAGCAAGCGTATGAGAAGTCTGTTGCTGTTTTGCGGTGATCCAGCACCATCTCCGGTCAGAGGAAAGACCCTGTACAATAGAATGAAGATTTAATCACTTTGTAAAAAGGGCCTACTACTAAATGTACAAAAGGTTCCATTGTGTTCAATATCTAGTCCACATACATCTCTTCATCAGACTCAATCGAGTCTTGCGAGTCGTCCATATCAAAAATTATGGTACCGTCTGGTGCTTCACGAGCTGTACCTCTTCTTTCCATGTGGGCTCGCAACTCGAAGTCCACTTTTGTTTTTCTGCGGCCAACATGTACCGTTATATCGCCTTCTTCAACTATCTCCGCGTGTTTTTTCGAGTATGCAACCTCTGCTTTCGCCTCTTTTCCTGAAATTCTGTGATTCACTCTAATGTGTTTCGCTAGAGTATCGTGCCGAGTAAAGATGCGGGGACCAATCGTTGGGTCCTGTTTCACGCATACGAAGCACTTGAATAGCTTCTTCTTTTTGGAATGAACCGTCTCCTGATGACGAATCAATTCATACTTCCTCGAGAACCGGCGCAAGCACAACTTTCTCGGTTCGTCAGGAGAGGGAAGTTGACACTCGTGCACAACATCGGGATCATAGTTTGACGACCTGCTTGTATGGACTTTTATGTCTGCCCTTTTTATGATTCGATGCGCTGCCAACTTAGAATCCACCCTCATTTTTCTTCGTTCGCGTGGTATGGGTTTATCCTTTTCTGGCTGTGCCATTTGCTCCAAAACAAAGCGATCATGATCTTCGCTGAGCTCTTTATTCATATAGTAGAGCGGTGTCTTGTCTTCATTCTCAGCTTCTGGGTCAAATTCAGGCGACGAATCATCCGAATCTTCCATTTCTCTGCGGTTTTTTGCAGCTGCGGCGATCCGCATTTCTTCCGACGAGATCGTGTTCTGCTTGTATGAGTACTTCGGGTAGTCTCTAATGAAAGAAGCATAGCACTCGTTCATGTCAAAGTGTATGAGTTTTAAAAATTTGTAAATGGCCGGTTTCCATTCGAGCAAGTTGTAAACTTCCCAGTAGTTTAAGCTCATCACGACAGTGGTTAGAAATCGGATCGCACACGTGGCAATATCCATCTTCGTCTGGTCTGTTGATATTCTTATAAGAAGATCGAAGCATCTCTCTACGAGAAGGTATAGGTGGGAGGAGGCTGGGTCGGCCTTGGACTCGAAGCGAGGTAGCATCTCTGTCAACTCATAGAACTTCTTTTCGAGCAGTTTTGCTTGCTCTGCAGACAAATTCCCGTCGTATAACAAAGATCCGACTTTGAATAAATGCTCGGTGTAGTCGACGACAGTGTCGGGACTGCCTTTCTCGAGAACCTCCACAACTTTCGAGGTCGGGTATCGGGGGTCCACATCAAGCAACTTCCCACTAAATCCTGATGCTGACTTATTTGGAGACTGATTTGGTTTAGACGAAGCAATAGTTGAGTGTGCATTCCCGGGTGTTAAAACCACAGACGGCTTTGCCCTGGCTTCCTGCGAGTCGTCTGCCGTAGAAGGTATTGATGAAATGAAACCAACAGAGTCAAGCAGTGCTTGCCCGCTGCTCGAGAGTCGTTCAGGGGTCAAACTTAGCTGGCTCATGGGGATTTCTCTTGACGGAGGATGTGAGGTAAATCTTAGCTTTGGTGGAGTTTGCGTGACCAACGCGAATAAGTTAAGCTCGAGTGAAAGGATGAGGTAGCAGTAATGGAAATGACGAGCTTAATAGTGGCTGCAATGTATGTAAGCTGTAAATCGATGCAGATGCAATGCAAGTGAGGTGTATAGCTGCGAGGACTTCGACTGCAAAAAGGGAGCCGAACAAAATAGTGTAATGGTACATACACGACCTATTGTCCGCAAATCACCATGTGGTGCCCTGTCGAGCAAAGAGATAATACGACGAGAAATGATTTACTTAATCTGCTTGAATATTTCTAGCATCGATATATAGTCAGCAAAGCCGCAGCCCCGCATCAAATTACCGGTTCCCTTGCTGCCCTGGAATCTTGTGCATGTGCACGACACATTTTGCAGCCAATTGCGCACTGCCCCATCATCACTTTTCGGGTCGGCGGGGCAGTTTTGACGGCAGCTGCAGCGGGTAAAGCGAACTCTGCTGCTGCTGTATAGGTGTTTGATGTTGGTGTGGCGCTCCATGTGGCATAGATGGCCGTTGTTCTGGTGACCGTTGATCGTTATGCTGCAGAGAAGCGGCTGGCACAACATGAACGAGGGGATAGTGCAGCCCCAATTTGGTCGGAACTTGCATTGGCATATGAGCTCGTCCGAGATAGACTTCAGGTGGCGTATAGATTTGTCCATAGTGGGGCTGAAACGTACCAATCGGATAGTAGGCATTTGAAAATTGATAAGGCATGTGGCCGTGGTCGAGCATCGCCGCACTTTCAGCCGGCCGCTTCCGTGATTCCTCTGCCGAATGGCTGTCTTTCTGAGCTCCAATCAAGGCCGATGGGGGTGGAAGCCACGGACCAGATCCATATTTAGAATACGTGGGTACCGCATACGAAGCTTGATAGCCTGGGTGAATCAGTGATGGGGAGGTACTGACCAGTGTACCAGGAGCTGCAGCGGCAACTTTTGAGGACTTTGAGTCCATACTTTGTGGGTAGGAGTACTGGTTCGGGTAAGCATACTGCGCAGCAGGTTGGTCTGGTTTATCACTCTTACCTGGAGAAGATACAGCGATGTTCTTATCTGTCGGACCCGGTAGGGAGCTCCGGAGCGGAACACCGGTAAGGAAGGAAGGAGGTCGTGGGAACCCGACGTCTTTGTTCTTGCTCTCGCTATCGATCGTCGCCTGCGGGGCATTGTATGGTGACCCGAATTGCAATTGTTTTGTCTCGAACGACGCAGGGTTTCTCACATATTGTGGCATGGGTCCATAATTATAAGGACCAGAGGGTCCTGCTGATTCAGAGTCATCCATATAATCAGCCTTCTGCTTTGCTAGCTGCACAGCAATTTTGTTCTCCTTTCCGGTGATTCCATGTTTGCGACGAATGTGTCGCGCCAAGGAATCGTGACGGGGATAGCACTGATCACTGTTACCTTCATCCTCGCAATAAGCACAACGATAGATTTTCTTTTTGGTGGCGTGCACAAATTCCTGATGCCGCTGAAGCTCGTTCTTGCCATAGAATATCTTAAGACAAGGTCTTTTCGTAGCGGGATCTTCCAATCTGCACTGATGTAGCTGGGTCAACCGCGCCAACCCCTTCTTTTCTGCATCCTGAAGAACCTTTTCGAAAGTTGATGGAATTATTTTGACTCCCTCGACATTTCGAATTCGTGCAGACTCGGTTTCGAGTGCTGTGAGTGCAATGGCCTCATCTGTATTGTAATCGTTATCATCGTCATCATCATTATCTTCACTGTTGAGGGTATTATGATCCTCCATTATTCGATCTGGAGTGATGTTCATGAAAATGAACACCTTCTGGTGTTTTTGGAAATCGCCTAACAGTTCTGGAGAAGCCCCCGCTCCCTTGGCGCGCAACAGCTGCGAAGTTGCATCCTCAATTTTTGTATTTGCCAGTTCCGCATCAGGTAACCTCGGCCACGAGCGTGGACGCTTTGGTCTTTTTCCAGAAGTTTTCTTCAAGCGGATGTCGATATAGGGCTCGAAATTCACTCTTGCAAATTTTCTGGCCGTCGTTTCTGGATCCACGGTATGGTAAGAGAAGTTGTAGAACGGATATGGAAAGGGATATTGATATCCCTGCCTCAAGTTGAAGCGCATGAAGTTCTCCGGTGGCTTGACGACATGCCCGAACGGTGTAGTAGTCACTGAAATATCAACAAGCTTCAAGAAGTACTCCAAGTTTGGAACGATTAATAAAAGATGATAGATCTCCCAGCACTCAATGCTGTAAAAGAGTCTTACACAAAAGCGCGTGATGTGCGACAGCAAGGACATGTTAAAGTACAGTGTCGCTAGCTTGAGAAGATGCAGATAGTTGTCTATGATGATTCGGGAGAGGTAGTCCTTGGGATAAGCGTTTTTCTCCTCGTAAAGTGGGACTGCCATCGTGTGGTCCTTGAGTTGCAGCTCGAATTGGATGCGCAGGTGTTCGTCTATATGCTGCTCTAGAAGCAAATCTAGCAACTCCAGGAGCCGGAGAGAATATTCTTCCATTGTCTCTGCAAGATCTGGCACAAGAAAATCGTCCAAGTCATCTTGCGGCAGTTCGAGGCGGGAGTTAGAATTAAGCTTCACGAGGTCAGCCATGATCGGGTCAAAATCACCTTCTGACGTTCTGGCAGACATGATTCGTGGAATTCGCTCCTCGATGGAGGTCAGAAGGGCTAGTGGACGCACGTCTTTAGCTTGCGGGACTTGTTGCAGCATTTCGGAACCATCCTGATGAGAATCTATTCTCTCCGTGTTTGTATCGAGGATAAGCAGTGAGTCCTGGGGAATGTTAGTCAGTGAAGGCAAAAATTCGGAATTTGTAGAATTGCATACATGTTCTTCTGCCGTGGAGGCCATGCTGTAGAACTGTTCGGTCGAGTGGGGGCACGGCAATCTAGCCCGGACGGTACCGCTTTTTTGATCACTTATTCCGCAGTAGAGGTCAATACGATCTTGAGGTAACAATGTCGGCCTATGCAAGACTGAAGGTGATGTGACGGGGGAAGAAGGGCGAAGGTGCAAAATCAGAAAAGGTGCAACAGATATTGTCGCCGTCTCTTGCTGTATGCCGGCCATGTGTGAGTTTACGACCTCCTCTCATTTCTCACAAAAGAGAAAGCAAAGAAGGATAAGGTGCTTTGGAATTATCTTAAAAGTTGTTATTCATATTCTGAGTCGTGCTGTTCATGATGCGGAGATGCGATCGCAAGACGAAGTGTATGTTGCAATCATCCATTTTGCAGCCATAGTGCTTCCTTGAATGACACTGCAGCAATATCCACAGGAGCCAAATACATCTTGTGAGATTATCCACCTTTTTTGATATATTTATCTACTGGATTGAAATATGTCCGTGGTGAATTTTCATTGGCGCACATTGACCTCTGCTATTGTAACGAAAGGCAAGATTTGCGAACAAAATGAAAAACTATGCGCACATTCCAAACCGCACTAAACTAAAGTCAAACTCTCAAACACGAAATGAACGCCCCTTTAAACTCTTTAAACACCACTTAAACGCTACTCTCATTCTATTACAATGTCATTTCATGCAACGCAACGTAAATTTTAAAGCTAGTTATAACTCAACAGATTTAATTAAAGGCGAACCGATAGCAGTGTGGGACTCTAATGCAGCCAAGACCAAGGGAAACACCTCAGTTTGAACATCACGCCCCCAAAGGTTGTCAAGATGTTCATGTCCCGCAACAGCATGCGAATTTGTGTTTTCTTTCGGGAGCTGACTCTCCATCAAGTCGATATCCACAAGAGAATCGATGTCGCCATAAATGAGGTCGATCGGGATGCTAATATTTTTGAGGGGATAACTGATCGGGTTGAGGCTTGACATACCCGAAGTGTCATCATGATACATCTGGAAGTTTTTAGATGAGATTATCTGGAACCAATGCACCACTGTTTTAACAGACGTTGTCGAGTACAAGTGTGCATAAGAGCAGACCTTCTGCATCTTGTCAATGTTCAACGATTTCCAGTTGAACAACATGTAATTTGATACATCGATTGAAGAATCGAAGAAGGGAGGATACATGACTCTTTCCCAAAACATAACCGAAGGCATCAAAACCTTGCGAGAAAAGAGCAAGTACAACATGTGCGGAGTCGACTTTAGTAAAATGTCAAGGAATTTCGAGTAAAGCCCATGCGGAGTCGTGGCGGGCGATATAGCAATGATGCGCTCGACCTTTTTGTTCAATTCCAGATTGACGCTGACAGATGCAAACGCTTGCGCTGTGCCCTGAGAAAACCCAATGTAGACCAATTTCTCTTTGCCAGTGACTTCAAGAATGTAGTTGATGGAGTTGGGAATGTCGAAAAGGGCAAACTCGTCTATGGAGAAATTCCAGAAGCTCTCCGAATTCAACTTTCTGGTGAGATGCTTATGAGAATACTTATTTCCGCGGTTGTTACCAAACCACACGTCATAGCCGAGGTCGTAGAGTACGAACGGCAAGTTCTTCTCTTTGTGGAGCATCGTGACCCAGATTTCGGAACACATGAGCAAGCCGTGGTGCAAATACACCACCTTGCCATTTCTCGGTGTGCTTGTTCCGTCTGGTTTGATAAGACGCTGTAACGTCAACAAGTAATCGTCCTCTGTGCGAACGATCCTGCTTTCGATGTCGTAGCCGAAAAGATTCACCATTTCCTGGATGTTTTTGGCATTTAAAAGTCTAGTCATAAGGGCGTAATTTTCTTCATTGATACCCTCCGCATTAGTAACATACTTATAGGGCACCTCGTCCGCATCATCATTTTTGGTGATGAAATTAATCGGGTTTGGCGTCAAGCGATACACCACTTTCAACATGTACGTAAACGCGGCGAGAACTGGAGTCGGGAGTAGGTGAGCGACTGCATTACTGGCATATTCCAACCAAGTAAGGAAGATCGAGATGACAAGTAGCGGCCACTCTAGGATAGAGAGCCTTCCAAGAAAAGGTAAGCGCATGACGATAAGATGTAATGGTATCTTTCTCATACAGGTCAACCAGCGCGAACATGCTGCGCACCGAGGAAGTCACGAATAGCCGCTGTGAGAGAGAATCAGAAACAGAAAAAAATAACTAAAACAAGGAGGGAGAGAGTATGAGTATGATTGGCTCAATTACAATATCATAATCTTTCAGAGTTGAAGATTGGTGCGTAAGGTGAGAACAGAACTTAAGCAGGACTGGAATGTTGATGGCGCGGCTGAAGGTGGGAGAAGATCCTCCAGCTGTGGATCTTCGTCAAAATTTGGTGCTGAGGCTGCACTACGAAAATGTGGCGAGCGAACGAACAATAGTCAACCCCACGTTGCGTATACTGACAGCTACGTGCGGACCTGTACCAAGCCCCGCTCAGCCTCCACTAAAAGCTGTCAAAGTCATTTGATTGAGCATTTCATATCGCAACGAAGTTGTGCAATGGAGGTGGTCATGGTATGTTCAATTTCTGATCTTTCACCTCTGGTCAATTGAATGTGACCGTTTCCAAAATATACGTATGTGTTGGGAAAGGCGGAGCATTCGTAGTCATAGCCTCCGACACGGACTGGCCGATTAAAATTCATGCAAGATTACGAACCCTGCTGCAACAATACACAATTGTTCGCACTTGGATGTGCGACGACGAGCAAATAAGTTTGTCAATGAGGAAGTTTGAAAGGCTACGGCTGCAAAATTCGAAGCAGAGAAGCTTCGTATGCATATATTCGATACGCGCACAACGGTTTCGACAGACCAGTTCTCTGTCAAAATTAATGCGGTTGCCCCTGCCGGAGAGACATTGGCATTGTGCACTGCCCAAAGAGTATTTCGCTTCCGGTTACGGTCAATTGACGTCTACCGGATGATGCAAATGAAATGAATCGCACATATAAATGGCCACCGTACGTCCAGCAGTATTTGTCCTCAAAAATGGTTTCTTTAATCCACCAACTCGTCTCGCTTTTTGCAACTTTGGCCCTCGTGGCAGCCGAAGCATCCCCAGTGGTAAGCGACTCACCCGATGTAGTTTACGAGGCTACATTCGAAAAGACAGTCAAGGGATTTGTCGACTTCTCCTCCACCAATGGCACTGTTCAGGTTGAGGTGGATATTTCAGGCTTGCCCTCGTCTGGAGGTCCATTCCTCTACCACATTCATCAAGCTAAGGTACCAACCGACGGCAACTGCGTGGCCACTTTGGGCCACTTCAACCCATACAATGGAAGCGCCACGGCCACAGACGCAGCTGATAAAGAAGCGGGCGATCTTTCTGGAAAACACGGCTTCATCAATGGAACCTCCATCAAGACCACCTACATCGACCCTTACTTGTCGTTGAACCCAGACAGCGAGTCGTTCTTCGCCAACTTGTCGGTTGTGATTCACTACCACAACGCCACGAGATTGGCCTGTGCCAACATTCTCGAGAAGTCTGGACTGAGCAACACTACGTCCACTGCTTCTGCTTCAGCCACCAGCCTTTCCTCTCCAGAGGCTAGCAGTACTTCTCCCAAGGCTAGCAGTACCTCTCTGAAGGCTGGTGCAGCTACTGTGGCCGCAGGAGCAATACTTCCACTTGCCGCTGCTGCGTTTTTGCTCTAGTCGAAAGAATATTATGTACTTCTCCCCCAGGTTATGACAATGAACTTATCCCCTAGGCGGATGTGTTATTATATCCTGTAGCTCATACAAGCCAACTCCACTATGGAGAGGCAAAGGTTTAGGTGACCTGCACCCGTGCTGCATTGCGAAGAGTTCTCCGCATTCAACAAGTTACGATAACGATGATTACCCTTCGATCGCTCAAACTCCCAAACAAAAACGCCGCAGTAAGAGACCACGTATGTGTGCATTAGTTTTCCGCGTTGTGATATACTAATCCACAGTTGGCGAATGAGCGTACTTACTTGGCTTGGCTCAGAACGTCGCTAACGTTTGTCTCCGTAGGAATCGCACTCACTCAGCTTAACCGCTTTGTGGAGCGCCAATCGACTATCACCGTGATGGGACTTGTCCTCACCATTGAGTTGAAAGAGGGGAGCAAATTGCTACTCAATATCGGCCGAGCTTGTGGAGGAGCGACCATCATCTTGGGCATGCTCATCCTTTTATCAGGGACTTTTCGCTTCTACTACGCTCAAAGCTTTCTTCTTGGAGGAAAGTTCCCCGTGGCGAATATTTCTATAGTATTCACGTTGATCTGCTCCACACTCTTCTGCGCGCTCTTCATCGTGCTGGCCAGCAAGATCTGAGGCCTGCCACTTCACGGAAAGTTGCCCTCACGGAGCCCCACGTATCCACCAGGTGCGTCTGCTGCATGGAGCCAAGAGGGCCTTTCTCTGGCGCCCTCGATACCCATGTCACTGAGTCGATTGCCCCACCAGTCGAGCGTACCCCCATTAAACTGGACATAGAAGATTACTAACGCACTGAATGCCACGCCGGACGAAAGGGCACTCGTCAAGATGTAGTTGTACTTCTCCCACCAGAGCGTGTACTTCCGCTTGATATGGTACATGAAAATATACGACAAATACAAGCCACCTGTGTAGTACAGCAAGTTGTAAGGTGCGTATGCTAGGAAACCTCCCATCATCACTGTCGGCTGGAAATACTTCGTTAGGGCGGTCGGCCCCCTCTTTTTAAAATAGGCAAGAGGAATCACCAAGACTGCTCCCAAGAGGAAACACCACTTCAAAATGGGATACACACCTCCAAATACCTTAGCTGGGCCAATTTCACCGTACTGGACGCTGGAAAAAAAGTATGTGTTGGCACCTGGGCATCTCAAGCGGTTCTTTTGGTCTGTCTCACAAAGGTCAGGAATTTTGGCGATCTGCCAATTTGCAATTATAAGCGAGACGAACACGCTCATGAAAGTTGATATGATTTGCCCTCGGAAAATGGCTCGCGGCGGTATTTTAGCATAATGCGCAAGCTTTTGGTCTGTTATGTAGTTGCTCGCCTGACTGTCGATGTTGTAGCCATATGCCTTCAATGTGATGAGAGCAAGACCCGAATTGGGAATGGCGTATCCCACTATCAATTCCACCAAAACATTCAATCCGAAGGTGAAGCCCGTCACCGATGCGATTGCAGTGATAGGAACCAAAAATATAAAGTTGATGCCGATGGTGAAAAATATGCCCCAAACGGGTGTCTCTAACGGATAAAAGACAACACAAATGATAGCAAAGATTACACTCAACACGAAGATTGACAAGAACCACGTGCTAGGGACTTCAGGGTAGACTTTCATCATTCTGCAGTGTGGGTCATCATCGAATTTGTCAAGTGCAGCTTCATTATCCCTGCTAAACGCTCCCCTGATAGTGTGCCATATGTTGATGAAACTTTGCGACATGGAGCCCCACTCAGTTATCGTATGGTATAATATAGCGAAAGGATACAAGCAGAAGTATGCTCCATAAATCACCAAGTTGGCCGCACTAAAATAGGGCGGCCCATATTTTAAAAACTTACTGTTGTCAAATCCATTCTTTTCATTAAGGATCTCGTGGACGTCATAGACCTTTCCTTTGTTGTTGAACAATCTGTTCGAATTTATCGGAAAGTATGCTGTCCATTTGTTATTGGAATAGTATACTCCCAAAATGGTGCAAAAAGCGAGAGTCATCCCGATGTACTGGTTCGCGTAAGTGTAAAACGGAATAGTCAAACAGCCTGCCATGCTTAGTATATTCCAGTCAAAGGTAGGCAAAGGGTTCAATCCAAGGCCAGCGTTCGATCCCGTAAAATTATTGAGATGTACCAGCGTCGGCGCAAACCATGTGGGCCAATTGAAAGTGGAGAGGGTGGTGAAGAAAAATGAGGGAAGCCAATTGTAAAAGAAGCTGGCCGCAAATGTGACGAAGAAGAATGAGTATCGTGAGATTGTCCAACCATTGAGATTAGAACTCACTTCTTCATCCATGAGCGCGCGATTCAACGCTATAACGGGAAGAATGGTGGGCCACACTGCCTTCTTTGGGTAAACGCAAACTTTGAGCATTATGAAGGCAAAAGCGAAACCCAAAAATTGTGTCGACAACGCAAAAAGCACTTGGTAGACCCATGTCACCCATTTTAAACCGTAAAACTTTTCAAGTTTCATAACGATTATGTTGTAAATTGCGTATGGCGTTCCGGCCGAGCACGAGTAGATGATCGAAGCTAGCATCATCTCCTTATGATTCCAAGGACCCGGGTTTAGATTGATACGCCTCCCCATGAGTGAAATCGTCTTGTCTTGTTCAAAACAACGTTCCCAGATCCTTCCGCTCGGAAGAAGAAGAAGCTGTACAGTGCTTGTGGAAAGAGTTATGCTTGGGAGTCGGTGAACAAAGAAATTGTTGATTGTGCTTCCGACAAGTGTCCAGAACAAGCTTATGACGTAGACGCGTGCCGTTTCCACGGGCATTTCTGGCTCATCAAAAGGGTCCACCACTGCTCTCACTTCTGGGTACGGCAGGTGGTACGCGATAAGGGCAGCTTCTAGCTTAACCTCAACGCTCCAAAAGTGCGTAGCACCTTCGCTTTCCTCGAGGTCCTTGTTGCTACCGGATTTGTCATCTTGCGAGTCCTTTGTTTCGCCTAGATTTTCAGGTATTTGCGACAATAACCGCTCTATCAAATGATAATCATTCGAAGGGAAGTTAACGTCTTCTCCATGCTCGGCCAAAGCTTCTCGAAGGATCTCTATAGCCTTTGGAATCTCGAGAAGCTCGATCTTCTCGAGCATCACGCGTGCTTGCTTCGGAAGAAGGTCAATGTCAAAAGGTGACGGAATGTCCAGCACTCCTAATCTGGAAAGAACGTGGAATAGGTCTTCCTGCGACAAGCGATCATGCCATTTCGAACTGTCGCCAAACGGAGAGTTAGAACTACTCTCATCTTGCGAGAATTGAGAGAGCTCTATGTACTCTTGCGGCATGGTTGAGTAACACGTTAATGCAGGTACTGGAGAAAGTGCGGAGAAAATATTTACCTCAGCAGCGTCGAACAGACACTATTTTACTGCGATGACATACAAAAATGTAATATTTGAGTTCATAGAATGTAATACGAATTGAAGACCCAATACAGTGTCCAGCTGCAAGATTTGAAGATTCTAGTCAACTTTAGCCAGGGTGACTTTGGCGCAAGGTTGGCATTATATTTCACGCAACATCTTCACCACCTCGACTAACTTTTCCTCTGTGTTGCGCAACCCGACAGCGCACAAGCTTACCGGGGCATTTGCAAATGATTCCGGGCTGTCGTATTCCTCGTAAATAAACTTGTCAGCATCATTTAATGGCTGATAGCCCTTGACGGGCACATCCTCAGGTGAAACCTTCGTGACCGGGAAAACGAGTGCTGGGTAGTCAAGAAGATTCCATTGTGAAGTGTAGCCCCAATACATCGCAGTGCGGTGCTTTGCTGGAGGTCCAGGAAATACTGGAGCGATCACAGCATCTGGAAGGCCCTGGGCTACCCAGTGGGCCAAGTACTCCTTCCTGTACTTTTGTTTCTCGAGATTCCAGTGCCACTGCTCGTGTATGGTCAATGGGTTGACGTTTACGTTGTTGACGACCCACGCGGTTTGAGGACACACTGGCTCGCCAGTGGAAGAAAGGTTGCTCATGGTGTCCTCTCCTCC
Organism: Helenozyma rhizophorensis; assembly: GCA_030573355.1. Lineage (NCBI taxonomy): Eukaryota > Fungi > Ascomycota > Pichiomycetes > Serinales > Metschnikowiaceae > Helenozyma > Helenozyma rhizophorensis. Next base: position 127,988 of record JAJMDD010000026.1, read on the forward strand.
ATCCTCGAAATATAGAGTGGAGATTATGTCCCAAGCCCTCTCATGGTCCAAAGGCTTGAACTCAATGACTTCCACATTACTTGCTTGGCGGAGCTTGTCTTCAATCAACTTAATTGCACGTTGTACTGGGGGCTGAGGCGTCACAATACCGTCGAAGCGTAAGATTCCAATTTTAAACGTGTTGGTGCGTGTAGGTTTCCATTCAAGCGGTATCAAAGTGGGGTCCACGAGCCATGGCTTGGCGTCCAAAATGACTTTCATGGTGAGGTCCAAGAGATCTAACGACCTGGTCATTGGCCCGGTCACAGACAAAATAGACTCCGATCCCATTTGGCACGAAAAGTAATCCGCAGTGGGAAGACGACCAACGGTTGTCCGCAAGCCATATATACCGTTGAATGCACTTGGACAGCGGATGCTGCCGCCGATATCCGAACCAAAGCCCAAAGCAGAAGCTCCTATACCGTTGATTGCGCCCTCGCCTCCACTACTACCTCCCGAGGTCAAGTCAGAGTTGAAGGGGTTGACCGTTCTGCCGTGGGTGTTGGACTCACATTCGAGCATCATCAAAGACTGCGGATTAGTGGTTCTCACGAATGGCACACCACCCAGTTGAACTACGATATTGACAATGTCCGCGTTGTAGAAGACATAGCGATCCAAGAAGCAGAGCGACCCATGGGTGACAGAACGGCCGGTAATTGGAATCATCTCTTTCACGGAGATTGGAAGGCCGAAAAGTGGAAGGTGGGTTGCCTTTCTGGCATCCAATTCTTGTGCAACGGCCAACGCTTCTCTAGGAAGAAATTCGTATACGCAATTGACAAGCTTCAGGGCGAATATGGCCGCGTGGAAGTAGGCAGTGAGCACCTCCACACAAGAAATTTCACAATTTTTCATCTTTTGGAGCAAAATGAAAGGATCCAATTCGGTGATCGCCAAGTCAGACTTGGGGACAGTTTCGCGGTAGACATCGATAGGAATTGGGGCAGGCGAGCCAAAGTCAGTCACGTCGTCAGTACGAGCAGATGGCAAAGAGTCAAATGCGATTTGGGTTGCATCGTCGAACGGGAACAAACGAAGTGTTTCCGCGAGCGAGTGGTTATAGATATTAACGGCGTCCTTGGCCAATGTTTTCCAATCTTTCGTGAGCATCGGGAATGGCGGTGTTCGAGGTATGTGATGGCACAATTGACCAACTGTGAAGACTGATCTGGGGACGGGTATTACTTAATAGGGGTGAGAACAATGCTACCAATACAACAATGCCACCAATTCAAGCCTAGTTTCGGTATCAAGCAACACGCGACCACGAATCGAAACCTCAAGATGAATAGCCTCGGGATGTTCGAGACCACCTTATCCAACAAGCTGAACGGACTTCGAGTGCAATGTATGCGCTTCGTTCTTAGCCCAACGGTTCCTTAGCCAGGGTGCTTATCTCTTATCAGCGCCTGCACAAAAAGGTGACTTAGACGCTCTGCGCTTGGCTATGTCGGACAACGAATGGAGATAGTCATAATCGCCATGGTGACCCGTCAAGGTGACGAGGTTCGGGTATAACGCTGTTTTAGGCAGTGACTCATCGATGACGATTCACTGTACGAGAGCCACAACGGCCTGGCTGCGACAACAAACAGATGAGCCCACTGATGCCCACTGATATGTATCATGGGCTGAAATGTCAATGCGCCGAAGTGTACATGCGCTTACAATTCACTGAAGTCTGTACAATTCGCTGGAGTCTATTCGCTGGAGTCTGTACAAGCTTGGTGAATTACCTTGTAGAACACGTGAGATCAACACTTAACGCGACGCACCTCTACATCCGAGCTCATCGCACACCATGAGTAAGCTCTTGACCAACACCCTCGGCGTCAGTGCCGTGGGCATCGCGTCATATTTCTGGGGCAAATCTTCTGCACCTACGGCCCCGGCGCCCACCAAAAGCGGCGCCGTTTCCGTTCCCGGCGGCGTGCCCACTCCCGGCGGCAACGTGTTCGACCCGGCGCAGGTGCAGCCCGACGGCTTCTACAAGTACGGGTTCCCCGGCCCGATCCACGACTTGGCCAAGCACCAGGAGTTCATCACGTGCTTCGACCGGAGCACGCGCAACCCGTACTGGGTGTTGGAGCACATCACCAAGGAGCTGCTCCAGCGGCGCGACGGCGTGGACCGCAAAAAGTCCATCTTCAAGGAGGACGAGGCGGTGCCGCTCAAGTTCCGCGCGCGGCTCCGAGACTACTTCCGGTCGGGCTACGACCGCGGCCACCAGGCGCCGGCCGCGGACGCCAAGTTCTCGCAGACGGCGATGGACGAGACGTTTTTGTTGACCAACATGTCGCCGCAGGTGGGCGACGGGTTCAACCGCGACTACTGGGCGCACTTCGAGGACTTTGCGCGACGGTTGACCGCGCAGTACGACGGCGTGCGCGTGATGACGGGGCCGCTCTACCTCCCCCAGCAGGGCGCGGACGACAAGTTCCGCGTGACGTACGAGGTGATCGGGTCGCCGCCCAACATCGCGGTGCCCACGCACTTCTTCAAGCTCATTGTGGGCGAGCGCAACGGCGACGACAAGATCGCGGTGGGTGCGTTTGTGTTGCCCAACGCGCCCATCGACAACCTGGTGCCGTTGACGAGCTTCCAGGTGCCGGTGGAGGCGTTGGAGCGGAGCTCGGGCTTGGAGTTGTTGCAGCGCGTGCCCTACTACAACAAGAAGGACTTGTGCCGGGAGACACGGTGCGAGATCGTGGTGCGGGAGTTCCCCAAGCAGGTGCCCAAGCCGGGCCCCAAGCCGGCGTTGCCTCCTTCGTGATCCCCCATCCCCCATCCACCATCCACCCATCCACCCATCCACCCATCGTGGCACACCTTCATGGCACACCTTCATGGCATCAGCATTGTATATAGAATACGACATGTCTAGCATAGAGATCGATGTAGAGTGGCTGCAATGTACATCATCTGGCCATACACCTGTCCACATCCTGTGTACGTCTTGTGTATGAACGTCTTGTGTGTGGCTCGCAATATGGTTGCCTCCACGAAAAGAAATGTACACAGTTATCGAAGTTAATCTCATTTAGGCGCACAGCAGCTTGAACCTTATACGCCAGGTCCAACAGGCTCATAATGCCAAAAGTCCCTGCTTCACCGAACACAGAGCTAGGCATGGAACTATACGAGGACTAGGCGAGGAACTATGCGAGAACCAGGCGAGGACTATGCGAGGAACTATCTAAAACTATGTGTGTTCCAGGTATGGATAGGTGCCGGTAGCTCTATACTTTTAGTCCCATTAGCGCGGCCCTGCACCTGCCAGTGATAAGCCGCCCATCTTCGATTACCAACGTCCTGCACGAGCAAAAGTTGGCCCGCTGCCAGCTTAAGCCCATCAGCTTAAGCCCATCACGAGGCCGATCGCAGGCAATGAGCGAGGTCAAGAAAGCATAACGAGCCCAGCCCACTTCATCGTCCGTATCGGAGTCCCGCTCTGTTCTCCGGCCTGACTGTGCCACCCCTCTCATGCGCTTAAGGCCGTAGCTTCGCTCCAGCGCTGCTCAACCTCAACCCTACGCTCACGCACTCAACCCTACGCTCTCACGAACCCTACGCTTACGCACTCCTACGCTCACGCTACGTCTCACTAGACCTGAACATCTTTCTTTTTCCCGCGTATCCCAACAAACACCGCCTCCTGCACATACAATGTTGAGAGCTGCAAAATCCAATGGCCCAAAAATCCTACACCCAGGCCCATAAGTACAGCTTGTCCGCACCTTCAACCGCGTCCTCAATTGACGAACAGAACAGTACCACACTCTGCTCGCGACCCGACCGAACGCTACAAAGCACCCCCTCCCACACACACAGACAGCATGTCACACCGCCCCTTTTCGCTTTTCCATGGCGCCATCGAGCACACCATTCTCGTGCCCACCAACCTTTTCTTCAAATACTCCCAGTTGAAGGAGCAGTTTGCCAAGACGCTCCCCACCCCCACCGAAGGCTATGCCTCTGACGACGAGCCCGCGTCCCCCGCGGAGTTGTTCGCCAAGTTTGTCGGCTTTGCCGCGTCGCTCGTTGACCCAGCGCAGCCGGGCCAATTCGACGAGGTGTTGCCGCTAGTGTTGGCCGAGTTCGAGCTGAGATACTTCTCCAACTCCGACATCCACTCGTTCGCCGCGCAGTTGCTCCAGGACGACGCATACCCCACCACAACGTTGAAGATCAAGGAGGTCATCCGCCACTACTTCGCCGCGGTTGTTGCCGCCAACGCGTCCATCGAGACCGCGCCCTCCGACTTGACCAGGCAGTCCGCGGCCCGCGTGGCCAAGACGTTCGCCATCTTTGGCGGCCAGGGCAACACCGACGACTACTTTGAGGAGTTGCGCGAGTTGAACGACATGTACCACGGCTTGGTGTCCGAGTTGCTCACGCGCGTGGCCGCCACGCTCGGCAAGCTTGTCAAGACCACCCCCGGCGTGGACAAGATCTACACACAGGGCTTCGACATCTTCAAGTGGTTGCAGCTGCCCGACCAGACCCCCGACCAGGACTACCTCTTGTCGGTGCCCGTGTCGTGCCCCTTGATCTGCGTGATCCAGTTGTGCCACTACGTCGTGACGTGTAAGACGCTCGGCATCACCCCCGGTGAGTTCCGCGACACCCTCGCGGGCGCCACCGGCCACTCGCAGGGCTTGGTCACCGCCGTGGCCATTGCGCTGTGCGACTCCTGGGAGCTGTTCTACGAGAGCGCGCTCAAGGCCGTGTCCTTGTTGTTCTTCATCGGCTCGCGCTGTTTGATCACCTACCCACGCACCACCTTGCCCCCCACCATGTTGCAGGACTCGTTGGAGCACGGCGAGGGCAGACCCTCGCCCATGTTGTCCGTGAGAGACCTCTCGCGCGCCGAGGTGGACAAGTTCATCGCCATCACCAACAAGCACTTGCCCGCCGACAAGCACATTGCCGTGTCCTTGTTGAACGGTGGCCGCAACTTGGTGGTGTCCGGTCCTCCAGAGTCGCTTTACGGTTTCAACTTGACGTTGAGAAACAACAAGGCGCCCTCGGGCTTGGACCAGGCCCGTGTGCCCCACTCCGAGCGTAAGCTCAAGTTCTCCAACCGCTTCTTACCCATCTTCGCGCCCTTCCACTCCCACTTGTTGGAGCCCGCGACTGAGATGATCTTGGCCGACGTCGCCAAGAAGAACTTGTCTTTCCAGTCCAAGGACATCAAGATCCCTGTCTACGACACATACTCTGGTGAAAACTTCCAGGACGCTAATAACGACGTCACCGAGCGTGTTGTGCGCTGCATCACCCAGTTGCCAGTTCACTGGGAGGCTGCCACCGACTTCGACTCCACCCACTTGCTCGATTTCGGCCCAGGTGGTGTTTCCGGTTTGGGCGTTTTGACCCACAGAAACAAGGAGGGTACCGGTTCTCGTGTCATCATCGCGGGCGCCATTGACGTCGCTGTTGATGACGAGTACGGTTTCAAGCAAGAAATTTTCAACAAGAGCGTGGACTCCATCAAGTGGGCTCCAAACTGGTTGACTGAGTACGCTCCTAAGTTGGCCAAAACCAAGGCTGGCAAGGTCTACGTGGACACAAAGTTCTCCCGCTTGTTAGGTAGAGCTCCTTTGATGATCCCCGGTATGACCCCCACCACTGTCAACACAGACATTGTGTCGGCTGCCATTAACGCTGGCTACCACATTGAGTTGGCCGGTGGTGGCTACTTCAACTCTGCCGGTATGGAGAATGCTTTGAAGGAGATCGCCGACAGAGTCACTCCCGGTTCCGGTATCGGCATCAACTTGATTTACGTCAACCCAAGAATGTTGCAGTGGGGTATCCCACTTATCAAGGAGATGAGAGAGAGAGGCTTCCCCATTCAATCCTTGACCATCGGTGCTGGTGTCCCATCTTTGGAGGTGGCCACCGAGTACATCGAAGAGTTGGGTTTGACCCACTTGGGCTTGAAGCCCGGTTCCGTCGAGTCCATTAACTCGGCCATCGCCATTGCTAAAGCTCACCCCACTTTCCCTATTGTCTTGCAATGGACTGGTGGCAGAGGAGGTGGTCACCACTCTTTTGAAGACTTCCACCAGGCTATCTTGCAGACCTACGCTAAGATCAGAAAGTGCTCCAACATTGTGTTGGTTGCCGGTTCCGGTTTTGGTTCCGACGAAGACACCTACCCATACTTGACTGGTTCTTGGTCTGCCAAGTTCAACTACCCACCTATGCCATTTGACGGTGTCTTGTTCGGCTCTCGTGTCATGACCGCCAAGGAGGCTCACACTTCCTTGGAAGCCAAGAAGCTCATTGCCTCTTGTTCTGGTGTCCCAGACGAAGAGTGGGAGAACACCTACAAGAAGCCTTCCGGTGGTATCATTACTGTCAGATCCGAAATGGGTGAGCCCATCCATAAGATCGCCACCAGAGGTGTCATGTTCTGGAAGGAGTTGGATGAGACTATCTTCAACTTGCCAAAGAACAAGTTGCTCGAGGGTTTGACCAAAAAGAGAGACTACATCATCAACAAGTTGGACAAGGATTTCCAGAAGCCTTGGTTTGGTCGCAACGCCAACGGTGTTTGTGACTTGGAGGACATGACCTACCAAGAGGTTGCAAACAGATTGATCGAGTTGATGTACGTCAAGAAGACTGACAGATGGACTGATCTCTCTTTGCGTAACTTCTTCGGTGACTTCTTGAAGCGTGTCGAGGAAAGATTTACTTCCAAGTCTGACCAGCCATCTTTGATCCAGAGCTACGCCCAGTTGACCAGCAGCCCACAGGCTTTCTGCGACAAGTTTTTCGAAAGCTTCCCTGCTGCTAAGGAGCAATTGATCTCCGAGGAGGACTGCGACTTCTTCTTGATGTGCTGTGCCAACCCCTTCCAAAAGCCCGCTCCTTTCGTGCCTGTTTTGGACGAGAGATTTGAGTTTTTCTTCAAGAAGGACTCTTTGTGGCAGTCGGAGGACTTGGACACTGTGTTCGACGGCGACGTTCAGAGAACCTGTATTCTTCACGGTCCAGTTGCTGCCCAGTTCACCAACAAGATTGACGAGCCTATCAAGGAGATCATGGACAACATCCATGATGGCCACATTGCTCGTTTGACCAAGGATGTGTACGGAGGAAATGCCTCCAAGATTCCAGTGGTTGAGTTCTTTGGCGGTGATGCTCCCGTGGAGGTGAAGTCACTTCCTGGTGTTACCGTGAAGGAGACCGCCAATAAGATCACCTACAAGGTTGGTTCCAAGGTTCCCGACCAGGCATCTTGGCTTCACACTTTGGCTGGCACTGACTTGAACTGGTTGTTCGCTTTCATTTCCACGAAGAGAGTCGTCCAGGGTGTCAACCACTCTGCGAACCCAGTCCACAACATCTTGGGGCCTGCTGCCAACTCCATTGTTGAGATTGAGAACAGATCCGACCCATCCAAGACTGTTCTCACCTTACTCGAATTGAGTCACGGTGACCATAAGCCTGTGGTTGAGATCAAGCTCAACAAGAAGTCTCAAATTGAGATGTCCTTGATTGAGCACAGAACTGCCGACGGCAAGCCTGCTACTTTGCCTTTCATTTACGACTACAAGCCGGAGGATGGGTTTGCTCCTATCCTCGAGGTTATGGAGGGAAGAAATGACAGGATTAAGAAGTTTTACTGGCAGTTGTGGTTCGGCCATGACGTTCCAGTCGACTTGGATATTGACGTGGAGGAGGTTATTCCTGGTGACAAGGTCACTGTGTCCGGCAAGGACATTGCCGAGTTCACTCACGCTATCGGCAACACCTGTGAGGCCTTCATTACTAGACCAGGTAAGCAAACTTTGGCGCCAATGGACTTTGCAATTGTTGTGGGATGGAAGGCTATCATGAAGGCTATCTTCCCCAAGACTGTGGATGGTGACTTGTTGAAGTTGGTTCACTTGTCCAACGGCTACAACATGAGTCCTGGAGCTTCTCCTTTGAAGGTTGACGATGTCCTCACCACGCAGGCTTCTATCAAGTCTGTTGTGAACCAACCATCTGGTAAGATGGTCGAAGTGGTCGGCTCTATCTACAGAGAGAACGAGACCGAGCCCGTCATGGAGGTGACTTCTCAGTTCTTGTACAGAGGTGAGTACGTCGACTACGAAAACACTTTCCAGAAGGTGAGAGAGAACCCAGTCAAGCTTCCTATCAAGTCTGCCAAGGACTTGGCCATCTTGAACTCTAAGGAGTGGTTCAGTTTGGACAAGGATGTGGATTTGATGAACCAAACCTTGACTTTCAGATGCGAATCGCTTTACAAGTTCAAGTCTGCCAACGTCTTCTCTTCCATCAAGACGTCTGGTGACGTGTTCTTGGAGCTTCCCACCAAGGAAGTTGTCAAGATTGGATCCATCGAGTATGAGGCCGGCGTTTCCCACGGCAACCCTGTCATTGACTACTTGTCTAGAAACGGCCAAGCCATTGAGCAGAATGTGAAATTTGAGAATGCCATTCCTCTCTCTTCTGGCGAGGAGTTGACGTCCAAGGCGCCTTCCACCAATGAGCCTTACGCAAAGGTGTCCGGTGACTACAACCCTATTCACGTGTCTAGGGTTTTCGCTTCTTACGCCAACTTGCCAGGCACTATCACTCATGGCATGTACTCTTCGGGCTCCATTAGATCTTTGGTCGAGGAGTGGGCTGCTAACAGTATTGCTTCTAGAGTCAGAGCTTTCAAGGCTAACTTTGTTGGCATGGTCTTGCCTAACGACGTTTTGCAAACATCTTTGGAGCATATCGGTATGGTGAACGGCCGTAAGATTATTAAGGTTGAAACTAAGAATGTTGAGACTGATCAGGCTGTTTTGGTGGGTGAGGCTGAGATTGAGCAGCCTGTTACCACCTATGTTTTCACTGGCCAAGGCTCTCAGGAGCAGGGTATGGGTATGGACTTGTACAACAGCTCTGAGGTGGCACGTGAAGTTTGGGACAGAGCTGACCGTCACTTTGTTTCCAACTACGGTTTCTCCATTCTTGACATCGTCAAGAACAACCCTAACGAGTTGACTATTCACTTCGGTGGTGCCAAGGGTAGAAAGATCAGAGACAACTACATTTCGATGATGTTCGAGACGATCGGTGACGATGGTGAGATTAAGTCTGAGAAGATTTTCAAAGACATTGATCACAACACCACGTCGTACACCTTTGTTTCTCCCACCGGTTTGTTGTCTGCTACTCAGTTCACCCAACCCGCTTTGACCTTGATGGAGAAGGCTTCTTACGAGGACATCAAGTCTAAGGGCTTGGTGCCTTCGGATGTCATGTTCGCAGGTCACTCCTTGGGTGAGTACTCGGCTTTGTCCTCTTTGGCAAATGTCATGCCTATTGAGTCTTTGGTGGATGTTGTCTTCTACAGAGGTATGACTATGCAAGTTGCTGTGCCAAGAGACGAGTTGGGCAGATCCAACTACGGTATGTGCGCTGTTAACCCTACCAGAGTGAACCCCACCTTCAACGATGCTGCTTTGAGATTCGTTGTTGATGAGGTTTCTGACAAGACTGGTTGGTTGTTGGAGATCGTTAACTACAACGTCGAGAACACCCAGTATGTTACCGCCGGTGACTTGAGAGCCTTGGACACGTTGACAAACGTTTTGAATGTGATCAAGTTGAACAAAATTGACATTGTCAAGTTGCAGGCTCAGTTGTCTTTGGACGACGTGAGAGGCCACTTGAAGGAGATCATCGACGAGGTTTCCGTCCAATCGTCGGCTAAGCCTCAACCAATTGACTTGCAGAGAGGCTTTGCTGTCATTCCATTGAAGGGTATTTCGGTGCCTTTCCACTCTTCATACTTGATGTCGGGTGTGAAACCATTCAAGAGATTCTTGTGCAAGAAGATCCCCAAGTCCTCTGTGAAGCCCAACGACTTAATTGGCAAATACATCCCTAACTTGACTGCTAAGCCATTCCAGATTACAAAGGAGTACTTTGAAGAGGTTTACGAGTTGACGAAGTCTGACAAAATCAAGTCGATTCTCGACAACTGGGAGCTGTACGAGAAGGCTTAAACCTCGCACCATATTGACTATTTATTGAGGTTTGTTTTGCATCCATTACTATTTTGGGCTTATTCTATATCAACAGCAGCGTATGACGTTACTTGCACGTGGTACTGCTTGTCGCGCCAGTCGCTGCACTTGTATTTAGGTTAATTGAAAGAAAAAGATTTAAGATGTTGATGTATTGTATCGACTGCACACATGTGAGCAAACGATCATGTCTAAATAAATGGAGAACTGAATCAAATACCAGTTGCAAGCGGGCTCGAGATGTTGACAGGGGTGAACTTCTTGGGCAAAGACACTCTGGGAAACCTGGATTTCAACCTCTGCGAAACTAAATCCATATCCAAATGTCTTGTCAAGCTGATGCGAGGAATGCAGCCAATGTAATGGTCATCGTCAAGATGGACATCAAGAGGATCTTGTGTGTGACAGCCGGGAGACAAAGACAATCTGATTGAGTGTTTCAGTCCACCTGGGGACGACGAGTCTCCAGATTCATAAATCTCGAAAACAATCTGCGACAAGTAGTCTAACTCTGGCAAAGCGTTTCTGGCAATCTTCATTGGAAGCTGTGCACCATAAATGATGTTCAATAAGGTGTAGATGTGCGACTCTTTAGTGAAGTAATTTACCACGCCTGCTTTGTCGTGCTTCTTCATATCTTGAATGTCCGACAAAATCTGCTTGGCCAATGGCAAAGATGTTAACAAACCGATATCCAATTTCTCTTCGTCCTTGATGCCGTACTCCTGAGGGCAAATGAAGTCGAACAACACTTTCGACAAACGATATAATTCACGGAGCCTTGCGAAAGTGGGGTGGTCGAACGGATTATCGGGTGTCTTTGTGGCTGACTTGCTTGCGTTCGACTCGTTGTTGTCAGAGGTAGCACCTTTCAAAACCCAACCTAAAGAGCCAGCAGAAGCCGTGTTGTTTGCGATGTTCAAAAGATTTGCAGCTGAATTGGAGGTCGAGCTTGCTGTGGATGCGTCTCCTGGAATGCGGAAATTGTTCATGGCCAAAATATTGATAGGATATTCACTGACCAAACCGGACGAATTGACAGTATCGCCACAATTCTCCGCCAAGCGCTTGAGTAATGCCTTGTCGGTTGGGTCATAAGAGAACACCTTCTCCAAGAAATGCCTATTGTGCAAGGCATCGTACTTCATTGTGTCGTACAACTCGGAAATCTTGGAAGGGTGGGTTTTCTCCACCGTGGTGAACTCCTGGAAAAGTTTATCCCAGCGCTCCTTGAAAAGAGTTGGGTCTTCACCGCAACACCACAGGTCTTGAAACTCGTTGACGTCGTGATGCTCAAAGTTGTAGCGCATAATTTCACGGTGGAAGTTCATCAACTCGCAAACGCGCTTAATCACGACAAACGGTTGAGGCATCTTGGGAGGCCAAGTGAACTGCTTGGGGGCCTCCGCTCCCTGACGAAGTAATGGCTTCAACTTTTTCTTGACCTTGTCCATCAAATCTTTGGCAGCGTTGGAGTCATCGAGCAAATCCTTGCGTACAATCAAGAAGTCATCTGGCAAATCCTCCAAGCCCAACATGGAACATGTTGCTAGGTGAGCACTTGCGATCACACGGCGCTCAGATGAAGTGTATACCTTAACATCGTTCAAAGCCTCGCGATTAAGCAATTTCACATATTGCCCCAATTGCTCTCCAACATCAGTCGCCTGGTGACGAGCAGAGTGAGTAGGCTCGCCACCCCACTTCAAAATAAACTGAACCTTGTCGACCACGTCCGGATTTTCGGAGTTGAGAGATGGCTTCAACTGGATCTTGGTACCGGGGAACATCATCTTCTTCTCCAAAGCTCCTCTCAATTGACGAAGTTTCTTCAGGTCCTCAAGCTGCTTCTCCTCTGCGAGCTTAACGGTCTCCAACACAACCTGCAAGTCGGGAACCGCACGAATAATCACCTCTTCCTTATGGCCCTTCAACAAGGAGATGAAGAGAGGAGAGCGGAAGGAGTACTTGAACTTCTGCTTTGGCGTACGGTCCGCATGGCGAATCACCAGCACCATGCCCTTAAACACCCACTTCTGCTCCTTCTCCTCAAACTGCAGCTGGTTAAGCATGCGTGGGATTTTCGTTTTGAGAATATCACGGTTCTTCTTCGCCTCGATGAATAAGTTGCGGAGAATCAGCGCGCAGGAGTCGTAGTATTCGTTATTGTCCTTCACGAATGAGAATCCGTTCACGTCAATCACGTAGCTATCGCCGTTAACTCGCAAAAGATCGAACCCACAGATGGTCTGGCGAAAGACGTGGCTGACGTTGCGCGCCATGGTCTTCTCCTTCTCGGTCAACTCGGTGATGAAGCGAATTTCTTTGCCATGAGTATTACGGCGCACAATGCCGTCAACCACAGGCGACTTGCGTGTTTCGGCATGGCAAAATTCAGGGCCCACCGTGTAAGCCTTCACATCCTCGAAGTTGTCTGTATCCATGAACTTTTCGTAGATGAACAGGCCCTCGGTGCGAGGAGCGCACAACTGCGGGTCAAACTCCGACAGCTTGTTGCCGATCTTGCGGAACAAGCGGCGCCCACCTCCACCAGTCAGCTGCGGGTAGTAGATGTACACGTTGTGGTCCTCGCCGTCCACAGGCTTCTCGACGTAGGGCTTCTTCATTGTGCGCCCATTCACCATTAAGGTGTCTGCGTCCACCATGCGCCAGTCCGGCTCCTTCTGGTCGGTCAATGCATCGAGCTTCAGGCCAGGCACGCCCACCTCCAACAACTTCTCACGCAATTGGGCGTCGATATGAGGACCACCGTCGCGCGAGATCTCCAAGCGCTCGGGCGTAAGCACGTTTGCGTGGTTCAAGACGCTCAAAACAAGGCGCCGGTCCCACAAGCTCTTTTGCAACACGAGATCATTGATGAGGTACGGCTTGCGGTAGTTGACGTACGAGATGGCCTTGTCCAACGGGAACCCCGTGGAGAAGAAACTAACGAGAAAATCGCACGTGGGCCAGTTCTCGATGGCTTCATCCAAGATGACTTTGTCGCCGAAAATGACCGTCTCGAACTCGCCGTTCTCGATCAAACGACTCAAGATCCGCCGACAAGGCTTCAGCATGACCTTGGCATCCATGGCGCAAACACCAATCTTGCCGATCTTGTTTGCGGGCACCGACCCCAGCTTCCGCAGGGTGTTCAGCGAGTTCAGGATCGTCTTGTGGAGCTTGGAGCCGTCCCAGCTCGAGTTGGAGTTGGTCCGCGACGAGTTTTTCTCCGTGAGCGCCGTGTTCTTCGAGAGATTGTCCAGCGTAAGGAGCATGCTCTCACCAATGGCAGAGAGTGAGCTGCGTCGTGGCAGCGAAGCGCTTGTGCTCATTTTGCTGGCGGCTCCATCCTTCGACTCTTCCGCCGAAGTCTTCGGAGCAAAGCCCTCCAACATGGGCGCAAGAGACGCCATGGCTTTTTCCGTTTCCGCGTTACCCTCAAGACTGAGCAGAAGAGGCGACATTGGGGTCATCTTGCCGTCCTTGCTCTTGGGAATAGGGAGCGAGTGGGAATGGTTCATGTTGAGTAGCAAGGGCACGTGCGCGATGCGATAAGCTTGATCTCACTGGCCCATACACGACCAGATCTGATTGATCTGCCATGATTGGTGAGCGGGGCGGCTATTCTACATGAAGAGATGAATATTTTTTCGGTCAATTCTTATACTGCGCGGGATACCAATTTATGGATATAGGTGATACGTGGAGGATAGGTGGGTGAGAATATGTGGTGCGTATATGGAGGATACATGGTTATAGAGATACATGGAGATATATGGTGATATAGAGGATCATGGGTATATGGAGGATAGTTGGTTATAGAGATACATGGAGGTATAGTTGGCTATAGAGATACATGGAGGTATATGGTGATATAGAGGATCATGGTGCTATCGAGGATGGAAGATTGGAAGTCGTGATTGCGAACTATAAACGTGCAAGCGAATGTGTAGAACTGCCTACGCCCCCACAGTCTCCTCATGTTCGGCCTCTGCTTTCTCGTTCCAGTTGGGATTGGTCACTGCCAAGCGTTGATGGTCGTACAATGGCGGCAAGGGCTTTAACTTCTGCCTGAAGACGTACGTCTTCAAGTTCCAAAGCAATTCCTTCATTCTGTAAGATGCGTGACGGCGCAAAGGCACGTCGAACACTTCGTCCAACTCTTCAAGCGTCAAGCCCTTGGTTTCAGGCAAGAGTAAGAGCACCATGAAGAACCCGATAATGTTCCATGCGGCGTACCAACCAAAAGCACCTTGCACGGTGAACGCATTCCTCAATCTGGGCCACGTAAACGCCAATATGAAATTGAAAAACCAACATGTCGAAGTTGCGAAGCCCATGCCCAAGTCTCGAATGTACAACGGGAACGCTTCGGCCGAATAGGTGAACGGAACCGGTCCTTCACCCGAGGAGTAGACACAGGCGAACAAGTATATACCCGTGGTGATACAACCTAATCGGGCATCCGGATGCGTTTCTCCATCTATGAAGAATCCAAACCCTGCCACAAGTAGGAATATCGACATCAACGGGAAAGTCGTCAACAACAAATTTCGTCTCCCGAAAGTGTCAATGGTATAAAACGCTGGAATGGCAAATAGAAAGTTGATCATTCCAAAGCCCCACGAAGCAAGCATCGCTTTTATTTCCGAAAGGTTCGCTTCAATGTAAATCGATGAGGAATAGTAGGCAATGACGTTGATGCCGCAGAACTGTTGCATGAACATGACAACCCATGCGCCAATGGCGCCGTTTCTGTTTCTTCTGATGCTGAACATTTCCCAGACTCTTTTGTAGAACGGAACTCCCACATATCCCCTTTCCTCATTCAAGAGAACGTATTGGTAAAAGCAGTCGCGAGCAGCAGCAATGCGATCACGTCTCAAAATCTCGAGGGCTCTGAACGCCTCTTCGTGTCTTCCCTTACCCATGAGCCAACGAGGAGATTCTGGCACGAATGGCACCTGTGCCATGACGAAAAAGGCGGGAAGTCCGGCGGACCCCAACATCAATCGCCAGTTCAAGCCTCCAGCGATGCCTCTATCGCCAACATAATAGAATGCCAACGATGCAACGTAGCCAAACATGATACCGACAGCAGTAAAGAATTGCCAAAGCATCACAAGCGACCCTCTGATTGTGTGCGGTGTTGTTTCAGCTGCATAGGCCGGAACTGTCGCTGACTTCACTCCTACGCCTAGACCCATACAGAAACGAGCAATAAACAAGTGATACCACTTCAAGTTGACAAAACCCTGCCAAACACAGGTGACGCCGGAAATGAAGCAAGTCCAGAAAATGACCCACTTTCTTCCCAATGCTTTATTCCAGAAGTGCGAAGACCAGCAGGCAATCGCACAGCAAAGATAAGGAGCACCGTTGATCAAGCCCTCCATCAAGTCAAAGTTCTTCATTTCAGTGATTCCAAAGACCTTGGGATAGAACAAAGTTGCACCATTAATGACGGACTGATCCATACCCTGGACAGCAGCGGCCATGGAACCCAAAGCGATAACCATAACCAACTTGCGAGGGATGTGCCACTTCTTGGTCACTTCCAAATGTAACTGGGCCTTCTCGTCCTCACTGAGGAATTCCATGTTATTGAAATCGAGAGGGGCCCTCGCCAAGGCGGCGGCTCGCGCAAACAAATCCACATCCAAGTGGTGCTTGAGAGCATAGTTTCTACCCATTTGCATCACCTGTGGTTCTGAATACTGCGACAAAACATTACCATGTTCACCTTTCCTTTCAAACGAGGAGTAGTCCGATCCTTTCTTAGAGTCATTTGAGGACGAGTCCTCCAAAATTTGGCCGTCCTTGACCATTTCTCACCGTGCCGAGAAGACTGAAGCGGCCTTCCGTTCTTTATAGCTAGGGATTCGTCAGCACATTTCTTGGCGGGGAGAAAGTGGTGATCCCTGTAGCAGAACAAGTCTTGGCCCAAGTTATGAGCGTATGAGGGTAGTGTTTCGCAGTCGATGTAATCCTGTACATGCCTTGCAACTCCCCAAATACCAAGATTTTTGCACAGCAATCAAGAAAAGTTGTTTCGTGTCAACACGTCACACATATGTTCGCTAAGGGAAGTTACCAGTGAGAATTGTATGGCACATCTTACCTGAAGTAAAATATCACCGGCAAACAGTAGTGTAGATATATACTCGCTTTGGGGGTTATTTCCGTGCGGCTTTAGGGCCGTTGGAGTGCCTTATCGAACTCTCCGAAATATATCCCGACGTGTCTCCAAAGGTGGAGAGGATGCTGGGCATTACCCCAAACTGGCAATATACACAACCGGACAAACCTCCTCTGAACCCAATTCTGCCGATTCCGGACAGTCGCGAGAGGCTCAGCAACACGAGGATTTCTGGGCTTGCAAAGATAGGAGGATACTTTTTCCGGCGTGCTGTAATGAGTATGTGGAGAAGACTGGAGCTCTTTTCCGGAGAGTTTTGACCTGCACTATCATGATCGGACCAAAGGAGTCAAGAAGAATGTCTAGTATCACCGATCGACGAACCTGTAACTCACATGTATCCAGTTCGAGTGTATTGAACAAATTCGAGACGCTTCTGATTGTCCTTACCAGGTCACTGAAACCGGAACGGGTTAACTTGGAAGGATTCATTACGTAGCTAGGCGAATAGCAGCGAACGAGGTTGGGACAATACTCGTAGCGACGGCGACCTAGACACGACAATAAGATAATATTGATGACTGGCAGCTCGTGTGCTTGTCTCTGGGTATGCTTCGAGAATGAGTTGCAGCATGAAGATTTTGCAGCCATTGAAAGCACATCTCAACCTCAGCATGAGCAAAGTCTGTAGTGGGAGCGTTGGGCCACAGCCCACGCTCTAATTGACATGAATGCACGCCCCCTGCCCAAAAGGTTGACGACTGACCCAGACGCTTGACCCACAGGCATCCATAATCTGGTGGTGAATGCGATTCGAAATGTGAGGGATCCCATTTTAGAGCAGGAACGAATAGCAGTAGAAGTGCAACAGTAGAGCCCAGAACCGCACCAGTATTGGCAATAGAAGACGTGCAGTGCATGGAATAGTCATGATTCCGGGAACATGTCCTAGTCCGTCGGACGACTCAATGAGCAGCTTCGAGAAGCTAGTGTATGTGCTGGTGCATGAAGCTGGCCGCTGCTACAATACAGAGTCCCATAATGACATTTCTACACGTGAGCCGCTACTCAATGGCGGCGAGCGAGTCAAACAACACCGAGATCGACTCGCCAAAGTGGTCGCGGCGGATGCACTCGGCAAAGATGGGCGACACGTCGATCACCACCAACTTGTCCCGCTTCTCGGCAATGGGATACGTGTTGGTGACAACGATCTTGTCGATGCACCGCAGCGCACACAACGCCTCCAAGCACCCGTCCGCAAACACACCGTGCGTGCCCACCACGTACACCGCACGGGCGCCGCAGTTCCACCGCAAGTGCTCCGCCGCGGCAATGAACAGCAGCGGCTTGTCCACCATGTCGTCGAGAATGATGGCCACCTTGTCGTGCACATCGCCCACCAACGTGATCAACTTCTCCTGCGCCATGGCCGTGGGCTCGTCCTCGTCGTCCGAGTTGGCCGCGTCAAACGTGCCGCCCAACACGTCGGCGTCTGAGGGCGTGGACGCGGGCGTCTCGGGCGACGGCACCGGGTAGTCGTCGTCCACCACATGGCCCTGCACCACGCGCGCGGTCTGCATCTCCGCCGCGATGTTGCTGGCGGTGTCGGAGGCTACGTGCTGCGTCTTGCGGAAGTCGGCCGTGCGGCGACGGTCGGTGTGGATCATGGCGAAGTTGATCTTCAACAGGTCCGCGAGCGCGGTCACGCGCTTGGTGCCGCCGGGGTTCTTCGACACCACCACGGCGTTCTCCCAGTCGGGGATGTTGTGGCGGATCCACCGCGCAAGTGTGGGGGCGCCGTAGAGGTTGTCCACCGGCTTGGTGAAGAAGCCCTGCATCTGCAGCGCATGGAGGTCCATCAGCACCACGTGGTCTGCGCCCGCCATGATAAGGAGGTTGGCCAACATGCGGGCGGTGATGGCGCCGCGGTGCTTCTTCATCTTGCTCTGCTTCAGGTACGGGAACTGGGGGATCACCGCGGTGATCTTGGCCGCCAGGCCGCCGCGGCACGCGGAGATGAGGATGAGCAACTCCATGATGTGGTCGTTGATGGCCGGCAGGCCCAGCTGGATGATGTAGACGTCCTCGTCACGCACGGAGACGCCGATTTGCACCGACGTTTCGCCGTTACTGAACTTCTTGAGCGTGCACGGCGCGGGCTCGACGCCCAACCGCTCACAGACGAGGTGGCCCAACTCGGGGTGCAGCGTGCCCACGAAGACCTTGCATTTGCGCATTTCTGTTGAGGAAGACAATTTGGTAGATGAAGATGAAGATGCCTGACAAATTTTCGCTGTGCAGGCCGCGGCCCTGCCGAGGCCCCCGGCTTGCCTTCCGAGCTTGCTACTCTGCTCGATTTGGCTGGTGTGTTTGCAGTCTGGGCTGCTTGAGCCAGTGCCTTGCGTTGTTCACAACTTGGTTGGTGGAGTGGTGTGCGCTCTTGCTCGTGGCCACGTTTTAGGAGTCGCCTGTGAAACTGGGCATATGAAACTGGGCATAATTTACGTATATAAATATTTATATATTTTTAGTGGCTAACGCTACGGTGCTTGCAATGCCCTCTATTTACACTCTACTCTCCCATTATGGTCCAGTGGACTCTGTCATGCCCTTCTGTGGTACCATGATTGGTTGCCTGCAGACCGATGAGATGAGATGCTTATCGAGACGCACAGTCGTATCAAGTCGCTGCTAGAATAGCTTCGTGTACAGAGAAATCCACCAGGAGTTCAATTGCATGGGCCGTGGATCGATTGTGGTAGATAGAGTCAGACATTAATTGACATTTGCCAAATACTGCTATGGTGAACGAGCCCGCTACCGTCAACGAGACTGGTACAGTCGAGCCTGCTACGATAGACGAGCCTTCGATAGACGAGCCTTCGATAGACGAACCCCTTTTGGCCGCTGTGCGTGCCCGGCTCGAGGGCCACCGTGAGGCTATCGCCAAAACAGACTTCTATACCCGCTCGCTCGAGCTACTAGAAGATGTGCCGTTCAAGAGCATAAGATGCCTTGCTCTCGGGTCGCCCGCGCACGAGTTTCAGGCGCTATATCAGCTAGCCTTCTTGCAGCTCGTTGCATCTCACTTCTCCATCAAAAAAATTACAGTGTACGACCCCATCTTCTCCGAAACTGACAAAGTGCTTTTTAAGGTACTTAACCTCGACGTGGATGCCAGCGAAGCCGCGGATCCCCATACGCTATACTATATGCCCCACGCTCCCCGGAGTGTCACGGAAAAACTTATTCTGTCCGTGCAACCGAGGTGGGTGTTGGGAAACGACTTCGCGGTCACCATGGGCACCATGACCAAGGCCAAGTTTCTTGCGGCGTACCCGCACTTGGCCAAGTTGGTGCACATGGCCGAGCCGCCGCAGCCGAAAAGCGACGGCTTCTCAACGGTGTCGAGGCGGCGCCGCCCCAAGAAGAACGTCTACGTCGAGCCCGAGCTCGACTACGACTTCCCCGTGTACTTCACCGGCATCAGCATCGAGCGCATCGACAGCGGGCACAACGAGCGCTGGAAGGATTCTTTCAGCGACATGGCGCTCAACGTCATCCAAGTAGACCCGCCGTCAGACAATAAATAGCATCCCTTGTTGCGATGCACAAGGTGGTTAGACTGGTACAATGGTGTAGTGCGCACACGCAGTGGGTGCACAGCCCACGAGTGGGCGGGCTAGTGTTAGTGGTTGCGCGGCTTCTTTGGCTGGGACTCCATACTTATGGGGTCCAAGAGCGGCTGCGGTATCGTGCCGAGCTGTGCGGTCATGGGCAGCATCTGCTGCGGGACGGTGCCGTCCATGGCCATGTTCGTGTACTCCGGCACCGGCGGCAGCTCCTGGAACTCCTGCTTGAGGAGGTACTTGCTGAGGATGGAGTACAAGTCGTCCTTGGTGAAGGGCTTGGCCAAGATGTCCAGCATGCCGTTCTGGAGATACGTCACGAGGTCGTTGTCCTGGATGTTGCCCGTCATGGCGATGATGGGGGTCTTTGTGTCGAACGAGCGCACGATGCTGGTGGCCGTGGCGCCGTCCAAGTTGGGCATGACTATGTCCATGAGCACCAAGTCGTAGCGCGCGTGCTCCAACGTGGACACGGCGTTCAAGCCGTCCGTCACCACGGTCACCTGGCAGCCGTACTTCATCAAGAACTTGCGGCAGAGCTGGATGCACACGTTGTCGTCCTCCACGAGGAGCACGTGGAACTTGGCGTCGGGCTCGCCCGTGGTGGTTCGCAGCGACGGCAGCGCTGACGCCGGCGGCAGCGGCTTGACGGGCTTGGGGGCCGCGGCCGCG
>JAJMDD010000027.1:0-132448 GCA_030573355.1 Helenozyma rhizophorensis
AATAATAAAGTAACTCCAGCAGTTAATACTGGTAATGATAATAATAATAATATTGCGGTAAAGAATATTGCTCATACAAATAAAGGAGCATCAATCATGTGTAATCCTATTGTACCATGACTTGGTCGTCGGGAACAGCAAAAGAGCGATTGTTGGTCGAGTCGCCGAAAAGCGCCTTCTCGCGGCCGTCGGGGTGTCTGAAGTAGCACGTGGCGTTCTTGCAGTTTTCACCGAAGCGACAGTCCTCATCGATGGCGTGGTGATAGGTGCAATACAAGCGTGTGCAGTTGTAACCTTCACGGCAAGCGACGAGCGAGGTGGCATGTCTCTTTGGGCACAGCTGGGCGGTACAGTACTGGCCAAACTTGCATTGCTCAAGCAGAGTGGCTTGGGGCGCACCGCCGTACTTGTAGTTTTGCTGGGGCTGGTACTTGGGTGGCGGAGGTGCGGGAGCCGGCGCCTGGTAGTTTGGCGACGAGTGCGCATACTCGCAGCTGGGGTTCTGGCAGTTTTTGTTTTCGCGGCACCACTGCAAGATGAACACCTTGGCGTCCTTGTTCGCCGGCGTAGGGTGGCCAAACGGGCACAACTCCTTGGAGCAGGTGATGCCAAACTTGCACAAGGTGACCTGCGGGGCCACCTTCCTGTCCAAGTACAGCTTCTTTGTCTTCTCCAACTCCGCCATCAACTCGCCATCCTCGGACGGGTGCAAGAAGTCGCACGTGCCGGGAGGGTTGGGGCAGTTTGGGTACGCGTAGCACTTCCTCGTGGGGTGCGCAAACGGGCACTCTCTGTTCTTGCAGTGGGGGAAGTCCTTGCAGCGGCCCTTGGGGGTTCTGGGCTGGAACTGCTGCACGTTGACGGAGCCGGAGCCCTGGGCGAGCGCAAGCACCTTGTCGAGGTTAGCTGCGTTCTGCAAGCCGAAGCTCTTCTTCTTGCCGTTGTTGTTGTTGACGTAGTCCTTGCTCACGCCGCTCTTGTTGCGGGGGCCCTTGGGGTTCGTTCTGCGCACCTCGTTGCCGAGCTTCTGGAAGTCCACATGGCCCTTGCGGCCCGACTGGCCGGCGGGGCCCGTGGGCACCGCCCCTGAGGGGCCAGAAGGCGCACCAGTGCCAGCGGGGCCCGAAGGAAACAGCGGGAAGGCGTTGGCCGGCGTGGCAAAGGCGCTGGGCGTGGCAAACGCACTTTGGAAGGGATTCTCCTGGGGCTGGAACGGGTTCTGCTGCTGCTGCTGCTGCTGCTCAAACGGGTTCTGGTACGGCGCCTCCTGTGTCTGTTGCTGTGGTTGCTGTGGCTGCGGTTGTTGGGGTTGCTGGGCCTGCGCTGGTTGCAGGTTCAGCTCTTGCGGTGGCGACTGGTCGAGGCGGCTGATCTCGGCGAACACGCGCCCCACAAACGCCTCGTCGATGGGGATGCTCACGACGTCCTTGACCTCGGCGCAGATGTCGGCCGCCGAGCGGTTGTTGCCGATCAACACGTTGATGTACTCGGCCACGTCCTGGGCGTCGTCGGGGATTCCGTACGTGGAGGTGAGCTCGTTGACAAGAAGCGGGGTAAGGCGCTTGGCCACGGGGCCCTCGGGGTCGTACACCATAGTGAGTGGAGGCGAGTAGTAAGTAGTTGAAGATGTAATGGAGTGCGCGAAAAAATCAAATCTCACATAGTCAAACTTCTTCTCATGTCGCTCAACATTTTCGGCGACCAGGCCAGCGAGGAGCGCGCGGAAAACGCGAGAATGTCGGCGTTCGTCGGCGCCATTGCCGTCGGCGACCTCGTCAAGAGCACGTTGGGCCCGAAGGGCATGGACAAGTTGTTGCAGCTGGGGTCGGACGCCAACAAGGCGCTCGTGACCAACGACGGCGCCACGATCTTGAAGCTGATTCCGTTGGACAACCCCGCGGCCAAGGTGCTCGTGAACATCGCCAAGGTCCAGGACGACGAGGTGGGCGACGGCACCACGTCGGTGACGGTGTTGGGGGCCGAGCTTTTGCGCGAGGCCGAGAAGTTGGTGGAGCGCAAGATCCACCCGCAGACGATCATCGAGGGCTACCGCATCGCGCGCAACACCGCGCTCGCGGCGTTGGACCGCGTGGCCGTGGATAACGGCGCGGACCGCGAGCGGTTTCGCGCGGACTTGGTGAACATTGCCCGCACCACGCTCTCGCTGAAGATCTTGTCGCAGGACAAGGTGCACTTTGCGGAGTTGGCGGTGGACGCGGTGTTGCGGCTCCGCGGGCTGACCAACCTCAACAACATCCAGATCATCAAGAAGGCCGGCGGCAAGTTGGGCGACCTGTACCTCGACGAGGGCTTCATCCTCGAGAAGAAGTTCGGCATCAACCAGCCCAAGCGCGTGACCAACGCGCGCATCTTGGTGGCCAACACGCCCTTGGACACCGACAAGGTCAAGATCTTTGGCGCCAAGTTCAAGGTGGACTCCACGTCGCGCCTCGCGGAGTTGGAGAAGGCCGAGAAGGCCAAGATGAAGGCCAAGGTGGACAAGATCAAGCGCTTCGGCGTCAACGTGTTCATCAACCGCCAGTTGATCTACGACTACCCCGAGCAGTTGTTCACCGACGCCAAGATCAACTCCATCGAGCACGCGGACTTCGACGGCGTGGAGCGCTTGGCGCTCGTCACGGGCGCAGAGGTGGCCTCCACCTTCGACAACCCGGACAAGGTGCGCATCGGCACGTGCGACTCCATCGAGGAGGTGCTCATTGGCGAGGACACCTTCCTCAAGTTCTCCGGCTGCGCCGCCGGCGAGGCGTGCACGATCGTGTTGCGCGGTGCCACCGAGCAGGGCCTCGACGAGGCCGAGCGCTCGTTGCACGACGCGCTCTCCGTGTTGTCGCAAACCACCAGAGATACCCGCACGGTCATCGGGGGCGGCTGCTCCGAGATGATCATGTCCAAGGCCGTGGACCAGGCCGCGGCCAACGAGACCGGCAAGAAGTCGCTTGCCGTCGAGGCCTTCGCGCGCGCGTTGCGCGCGTTGCCCACCATCTTGGCCGACAACGCGGGCTTTGACTCCAGCGAGTTGGTGGCCAAGTTGCGCTCCGCCATCTATAACGGGATGACCACCTCCGGGCTAGACTTGACCAACGGCCGCGTTGTGGACAACAGGGAGTTGGGCGTTGTGGAGTCGTACAAGTTGAAGCGTGCCGTGGTGTCGTCTGCGTCGGAGGCGGCTGAGGTGTTGTTGAGAGTGGACAACATTCTTCGTGCGAAGCCACGTACCGCAGACAGAAACCACTAGGGGTCCATCAGTATGGAGTGCTAATACATATATATATACGAAGCGAATTTCATTTACTGGGTCAGAGTGTGTAACCAATGTATCGAACACCCTTCGCACATATGCAGAATTTTATCTACAATAATTAATAACGTGCGATTCCGTGCGCAGTCTTTCCGCAACTGTCTACACGTGCGATTCGCACAAACTCTTTCCAAAGCCGTCAACTTGGAAACTAGCACGTATATTGCTATAGGCTCCCCAATAAACAACCATTTCGGTTGCGGCCATACCAAGTGGAAAATACTGTTTCCCGTCCGATCAACGTTAGTGAAGCCGCTTAGGGCCACAGTGAGTAATACAGTGGGAGACCATGTGTGAAATTGTGGTGCTGCAATCTTTTTGCCTCTCAAACCCTCCTTAGATTGACGATTGCTCTACCATAGAGTGTCTGATTACATTGCTATCGATTGCTGCGTACATTAAGGGCATCTATGGTCTCAATCTCTTGGGGTCTCTAGGGAAGAGCGACGCACGACGGATGTTCTTCAAGTCCAAGAAAAACATCAAAACTCTCTCCAAACCGATACCACCACCAGCATGTGGAGCACATCCGTAGGTGAACGCGTCGATGTAGTCGCTCACACCCTCGAGCGTGGGGTCGACCTCGTGAGCAGTGATTCTCTCCTTCAACAACACTGGGTCATGAATACGCTGAGCACCAGACAAGATCTCCTCACCTCTCATGAAGAAGTCGTACGAGTTCGAGTATCTGGGGTCCTCGGGGTCGGGCATGGTGTAGAACGGTCTGACAGCCAATGGGAACTTGTCCAAGATGTAGAAGTCGGTGTCGTATTTCTCTCTCACCAACTTGCCTAGAAGCTTCTCGTTCTCGGTGGACAAGTCGTCAAAGTCGCCAACGTCCTTGCCGGCCTCTCTCAACATGGCCACACCGTCCTTGAAGTGCAACCTGACCATCTTACCGTCGGCTGGCAACTTGAACTCCTCGACAGGGAACTGCTTTCTCACGGTAGCGATCTCGGTGCCGTAACGAGTCTTCAACTCAGTGAAGATGAACACAAACAAGTCCTGCAACACCTCCATGACCTCGTCGTAGTGCTCCTCAAACGCCATCTCCAAGTCCAAACCAACGAACTCGGTCATGTGACGGTGGGTGTTGGAGTTTTCGGCACGGAACACGGGCGCAATCTCAAACACCTTCTCGAAGTCGGCAGCAATCAACTGCTGCTTGTAGAACTGAGGAGACTGGGCCAAGTATGCAGAGCGCTTGAAGTAGGTGATCTCGAACACGTTGGACCCACCCTCAGAGGCGGCACCAAGGATCTTGGGGGTGTGGATTTCGGTGAAACCCTTGTTGGACAAGAACTCGCGGAACAACGCACAGATGCCGTGCTGGATCTTGAAGATCGCCTGGTTGGTGGGCGTTCTGAGATCAATGACACGGGCGTCCAAGCGAGTGTCCAAGTTGACGACGGGCAAGCCGGCGGCCTCGGCCTCGGCGTCGGATCTGGAGGCATCCTCGATCAACATGGGCAACTGCTCGGGTGTCTCCTGGATGGTGTAGATTTTGGTGATGTGCACCTCGGCGTCTTGCACAGTGGCGGATTTGATCGGCTCGTCCACCTTCTTGACAATACCGTGCACCAACACGATGGACTCCAAGTTGATGGAGCCGGCCCACTTGACCATCTGCTTGGACACGCTCTTACCGTCAGCCTTGAGAAGACCCTGGATCAAGTGCTGCTGCTGTCTGAAGGTCAAGAACGCCATGGTGGCACCCTGCTGTCTCGAGTTGTGTGCTCTGGCTCTGAACACAATCTCCTCTCCGTCGTTGGCGGCCGAGAGGTCCTTGAAGTAGGTTCTCTCCACGGTTTTTCTGGTGGTGGAGCGGATCAATGGCAACTTGCCGTAGTTCTCCTTGGCGGGGTCCTGCGCGGCCTGGGCCTCCTTCTCGGCCTTCTCCTTCGCCAACTGGGCCTCTCTCTCGGCCTTCTTGCGCGCCTTTTCCTTCTCCTTCTCCAACTTCTTCAAAGCCTTTTTCGACAACGGCTGGCCGTCCTCACCCAAGATCACTTGGGCGGGAGTCTCATTGATCGAAAGATCCTTCACGCTAGCTTCTTCGGCAGACATGTGTGGTGTAAGTGAAACGATATGAGAAGTGAGCTTGATTTTTTTCGCCCGTGTGCCGGACCGAATCACACTGACTCATGACGTAGGGCAGCACCACAAAGGGAAAAAGAAAGCAAGTAGCATCTAGCTATTGTCTTGCAAGTGACCAATTGACCACTCTACGAGCGCTCAACTGCTAGTGGCTGGAGATAGTATGCCAGTCCGGAAGGAAATGCATGACCAGTCCAAAGTCGGCCGACAAATGGCTGGTCTTGTCTGCCCTAAAACTGCACCTTCGCCCACTCCAGACTGTTTATTGGTTTTAGATTAACCTTTTTGATCGTAGATTTTGGTCACTCTGACTTGGATTTGCGTATACCAAACTTTAATTGATGCAACCTGAAACGCCTCGCCATTGTGGTTCTCTGGCACTAGCAAGGAGCTCTGGATAAACAAAGGAGATCAGATCCTCAATCAGCTTATGTGTCAACACGGCGATCTTGATCATCGTCATATCAGTTGGTCACGTGCTGGGCCAGGCGGGTACGCTGAAAACACTGCCATCGGGTCGGTAACCTAATTTCTGATGACACTTGAATGGTAGCGCATTGAGCAGTATTCGAGAATTGCTCGCCTATGGCTTTCGTTGTCTTTGCCCGTAAATTCTTTTTTTGAAACAGTTTCAACTAATTCTGCTAAATTGTGTATGGGGAGGAGAAATATACTTTTCGCAACTTCTTTCCCACAGACCCGCCAAAATACGAACACAGCGGAAATCGCTTGTGACAACTTTAATTCAAAAATAGCTGCTTTGTTACAATGAGACGCACAGATCACGTCCACACCGCTAGCACTGCTGATGCCAATCCTATTTAATGCTGATTATCAATAAAGCTCGCTTGCAAAGACCTGAACGAGGCACCAGGCCAGTTATGTGTTTGCACTCTTGGGCGTACCAGCTTGCCAAGACAGCATGTGGTAGGTGGAGTGTAAACACTCCAGTCTGTTTTTCCAGCACCCCGCCTGCCCGTTCGAGGTTTTCAATGGCTTAGATTGGGAATAATGGGACATGGTGAGTGCACAATGTTCTGTCCGCCTATGCCCCGCATTTACTTCATTCTCCAATAAATCTCATCCCTTATGGCGCAATGCCATGGATGGACAGTGAGTGGCCACCAGCTTTCACGAATTGCTCGGGTTTCTGTTGTTGGCATACACCTGAGAGAGATCTGAGATCCTCCAAAAACGAATTAAGTTTGGCCAACAATAGGTGTTATGAGCTCTCTGCATACATCTTGCCGGCGTGAAGCGAGCAGTTGAACCTGGTATGTGGGTGCTGAGCTTGGCAATTGAGCAATACTCTGAGCATTCCGCCCACAGCCCTTTTGAGTTCATTTGCTTCGTTCGCTTGGTTGCGAAAAGCGCACATGCACATGTCGCGCTTTTACGATCTTCATGCGACTCTTGCCCGTGGATCTCATTACAATATCCATAAGGTGGGGAAGTGAACATGGAGCCGATGAACGCGAGGCACATCTTCACCTTAGTAAGGCAAACCGAGTGGTGAAGAATCGTGGCTTATTGTGTTCTGTGACACATGTGCACAGGGTAAAGAGCCACAATGCAAGTGATGCCTGAAATCGCGAACATTCTCTTGTTTTAGGGTCACTGCGCCGAGAGAGGCGTCAAGGTCTGTGGAGGAACAATGCGGCTGCGGTGTTTTGGCGCATCAAACCCGATATGGATCGGACCGGCGTCAGCATTCACGATTTTATGCGGTCTGGCACTCTATTGTTTCATGCAAACATACGGAAACAGCGGCTGCAAACGTGTTTCGGCCGTGGGCACATCGACTGGTGTGCTTCACTATAAATAAGTAAGCTGACTATCCCGGTACTAAGTATCCCCACTACCGGCACAATGAGGTTCTCCCCGCTATTTTTTGCCCTACTGATCTTCGTCAGTTCAGTGCGCGGCGTGGTGATAAGCCAGAATACAGTTGAAGTTACTCTTCTCAGTATTTCGATTGGCGATCTCACAATTTTGTCAGGAGTATACTACTCCATTGTCGATAGTATTCTCACAACTATTACGGGTTCTGTTGACAACCAGGGCGGATTTTATGTCACAAGCGCTACCGGAGGAGTCACAGCGGTCACCATCATTGGGCCAAGTGTATCGAACTCTGGAATATGGGCATTCAATTCGTTGTCGGCGACACTTATTTCCACTTATGATATTGCTACAGTTGGATCCTTCCTCAATACGGGTCAAATGTACTTCGGTGTCTCGTCTGCACCTCTTGGAGCTACTACCCCATTCACATTGACCTCGGTCTTGAACTGGGACAATGAGGGAATGATTGTGTTTGAAAGAGCTTCAGGAGGACAAGCACCTGTGGTAATCACCCAGGTTATTGGCGGTGCTGGTATTGCAACAATTACTAACAACGGTGCAATCTGCTTGTACGATTCTATTTGGTTGCAGACCTCTAGTATCGCAGGTAGCGGATGCATCAACGTGAACTTGGATTCCACACTTCAATTACAACCTTCTGTTGGCGGTGTGTTGTTCCTGGTAGATACTACCGAAACCATTTATCTCGCCACGTCCACTTCGGCACTTGCAGTTTTGGGATTATCTGTCAGCTTGCTCAGTATTCCCACGTATACCGTTGCTGGATTCGGAAACGGAAATTCCATCACCATTAACCTCGTTTTCTTATCGAGCAACTACGATACTACTACAGGCATCTTGACCTTAAGCCTCACATTCTTGCTTCAGGCGAAATTTAATATCGGTCTTGGTTATGATATTACTAAGTTCAGTAACATAAATGGATTGACAGGAATCACTTATTCAGGTCCACCTCCTAACGCTGCACCAGCAAGCTGTTCATGCAACTTCGAGTTCCCTGCCGTCACGACTACACCATTACCTTCTAGCTCATCAACAGCCACTTCTTCGAGTGCTGAGACATCGTCAAGTGCAGCCACCTCTTCGAGTGCTGAGACTTCTTCAAGTGCTGAGACATCCTCTAGTGCTGCCACTTCGTCAAGTGCGGAAACTTCTTCGAGTGCTGCCACTTCGTCAAGTGCTGAGACTTCTTCTAGTGCCGAGACTTCTTCAAGCGCTGAGACATCATCTAGTGCTGCCACTTCGTCAAGTGCGGAGACTTCGTCAAGTGCGGAGACTTCTTCGAGTGCCGAGACTTCTTCAAGTGCTGCCACTTCGTCAAGTGCGGAGACTTCGTCAAGTGCGGAGACTTCTTCGAGTGCCGAGACTTCTTCAAGTGCCGAGACATCTTCGAGTGCTGAGACTTCCTCAAGCGCTGCAACTTCGTCAAGCGCCGAAACATCTTCGAGTGCCGAGACTTCTTCAAGTGCTGAGACTTCTTCAAGTGCTGAGACATCTTCGAGTGCTGAGACTTCTTCAAGCGCTGCCACTTCGTCAAGCGCCGAAACATCTTCGAGTGCCGAGACTTCTTCAAGTGCTGAGACATCTTCGAGTGCCGAAACATCTTCAAGTGCCGAGACTTCTTCAAGTGCTGAGACTTCTTCTAGTGCCGAGACTTCTTCAAGCGCTGAGACATCATCTAGTGCCGAAACATCTTCAAGTGCCGAGACTTCTTCTAGTGCCGAGACTTCTTCAAGTGCTGCCACTTCTTCAAGTGCCGAGACTTCTTCTAGTGCCGAAACTTCGTCAAGTGCGGAGACTTCGTCAAGTGCGGAGACTTCTTCGAGTGCCGAGACTTCTTCAAGTGCCGAGACATCTTCGAGTGCTGAGACTTCTTCAAGCACTGCCACTTCGTCAAGCGCCGAAACATCTTCAAGTGCTGAGACTTCTTCAAGTGCTGAGACATCTTCAAGTGCCGAAACATCTTCGAGTGCCGAGACTTCCTCAAGTGCTGCCACCTCTTCGAGTGCGGAGACGTCGTCAAGTGCTGCTACTTCTTCGAGTGCTGAGACATCATCTAGTGCAGCCACCTCATCTACCGAGAGCTCATCGGCAGGATCTCTGATTTCGAGCTCAGGTGGCTCTTCAGCCACTGGATCGTCCGGTAGTGGCTCGTCAGCTACTGGTTCCTCTGTGACTGGATCATCCATAACTGGCTCTTCAGTAACAGGTTCAAGCTCATCTGGCTTCCCTTCCAATATTCCTACAGCATCTCCAATTATCAACCCAAATATCCCAACAGGCTTGCCAATAATCACCAATATCTTTGTTGTGGACAATGTTACGAACTCTCCGATATCTTTCAAGGACGATTTCTTCACTATCCATGTTACTGTTGAGAGTCCCACCTCGCTTCCTATCGGAGCGAGCACTCAGTTCACGATCCCAGGGTACTTCTACGACTTTATTACGTCGTTCCCCTTGCTCTCAACCGACGGGCAGCATGTTGCAACGGTGACCGGCGACCCAACAACAAACCTCTTCACAATCACTTTTGACGGAACTTGGGGATCTACGCACACGAATATCGTTGGCACATTTACCTTCAATGCGAGACTCAGTTACGTTTTGGGTCTTTCGAAACGTGCACTTGACACAGTGACTCTAGTGTACCCATTGGTACTTCCTGCCATTTTTACGACTCCACAAAGGCAGTTCGAGTCATTCCTCA
Organism: Helenozyma rhizophorensis; assembly: GCA_030573355.1. Taxonomy (NCBI): domain Eukaryota; kingdom Fungi; phylum Ascomycota; class Pichiomycetes; order Serinales; family Metschnikowiaceae; genus Helenozyma; species Helenozyma rhizophorensis. The sequence goes on from JAJMDD010000027.1 coordinate 9,996, forward strand.
TCTTTGAGAACCCATCGAGTGTTCCAAACCCACTGAGTGGACAGACTGGACCTACCCCATTAGGAGATATCTTTGTCTTCTCGGGCACACCGATCTCAACGACGAGTAGCGGCGGTCCAGGTATCACATTGACGAGTACAGCAACAAGTCTTTCTACTACCATAGTGACGATCACATCGTGCTCACACCATGTTTGCTCAACCACAACATCCGCTGCTCTCCAATCGATTGCTACGACCACTGTGAATGGTGTCGAGACCGTCTACACCACCTATTGCCCTCTTCCAGAAACAACAGTTATCGTCACTGTGACTTCGTGCTCTGAGCACGTTTGTACGTTGGTAACTTCTCCTGCGATAGAGTCCGTGGTGACGACGGTTCTGAACGGAGTTAGCGTTGTCTACACAACGTTCTGTCCTATTTCCTCTGCCGCGAAACCAGTGTATACCACAGTGGTGAACGGGGTCACAACAGCTCTCAACCCATACGTTGTCACTGAAGGTAAAACAACTTACACAGCGCCAGCATATACAACGGTTATCGGTGGAACGACTTACACAGTCCCAGGGTACGCTACTGTCGTAGGTGGAACGGTCACAGTTGCTCCAGCCCATCCTATTATTGTCGGCGGTACAACGAGCACAGTATCCGAATACGTCACTGTTGTTGCAGGTACAACAAGTACAGTTCCAGCACATGCCACCGTTGTTGGAGGGACTACCGTTTTGTCCGAGAGCACCAACCCACCACAGCCCGCAGTCCAAACGACTCTGACCGTGTCCGCGTTCAACAATGCGGGCTCTTCAATCGCTCTCAACATTGTGTTGTTCTTCGCCTCTTTCATATTTGCCATGGTTTAACATTCTCTTCCACTCCAGAACTATTTCTTCCCAGTGGCACATGGGATTTGCGAAATAGCATTTATGTTCTTATGCTGGTGTTCACCCCTTCTTCGGTGCTATCTCTTTAGCATTAATCTTAACGGCTACAAAATTTACGACCAAAAATAAGGGTTATTTTCGCAACGAGGTAATTCACCCGAAAGTTGTTAGAATTTGACAATGTTTAGTTGGTAGGTTAAGTTATTCACGTGTGCCCCATACCAAGGAAACAGAAATGTAATCAAATAATGGAAGAGACTTCCGTTTAGTTCGATTCAGCATAGAGAAAATGCTGGAATATCTAGAGTTTCATCTGAATAACCGCATTTTAAGACGTCCGGTGACTTGCTCAAGAAATTGGGGTTCACCAGATTTTGTCGCTACTTTGGGATGCATGCATATGCGAGTTGAACTATAAAGGCAGCTTATATACCGAGCAGCGTCAAAAGATCACCTACTTTTTATCGTTTATTATCATTAAAAATATTTATTCGTTCGTACCCATTTTGCAATTTTATCGATTCTAAGTCAAAATTACACCTTCAGATGTATTTCTAAAGGCTTCGAAAGTCATGTAGACAACATTTGAGAATCATGAAAAATTTAGACCACAATATCCTTGATTGAACAACCAAATACACTAGTTTTGTTGCATCTAATCACCTTGCTCATTCATAAGATCCTCAAATGTCGTACTGAGTAAAATATATCTGGGTTGGCAATCTCATGCAGATTCTATTTACGAATGGTGATCGACAGGTGCGACAGTTTTCCCGATTGTAATTAGTTGTAGATCATTGCTCGCAACAGGAAAGGACTGTTCACAATTCTGCCAGATGCTTTGACTCTTTCGGAGCCATCTGCCAGAATACGGCTGAAGTAACTATTCTCTCAGTAATGCAGTTGGCGTTATTTTGATTTTACTTGGTGCAAGCAACTCCATTGTCAAAGTAATCTCACATTCTTTTAGAAAGAAAGAAAGTTGCGCCTGCAAGATGACTATGTCATTTTGAGATTCCTACTGTAATGGTGAATCCTCTGCTTTGAGTGCTTCCACGCACACTTCGTCAGCGTAGCGACCACGTTCACGAATACCCACGAATACTTGAAAGAGTGTATTGACCTCAACTTTCGTTGAATTCGTCCACTGACTCTCCTTCACACCCTTCTTCCACCTCTGAAACACCTTTAACTTCAAAAGTTCTGAAACTTCCAGTCCCTCACAGCCTCTTTAACGCCACAACGTTCCATCAAGATTGCCATAACCAACAGCGTCGTCGCGAACTCTCTGGTAAATTTGAAGATGTCTTCATTTACGAGCCGTAAAACTGTTGGGTCTATTTACTGAAGCAAGCACTCCTTTCAAAATCTCAGAGTACTTCTATGGCATTAGCACATCGCTCCCTACGCAGAAAACTGAGGGAGAGAGTGTTGCAACGGTGCCTGGCTGCAACAGACCTATCACCATCGCCGTTGAGGGAGCTTAAAGACTTTCGCATTCGAATATCGTGGGAAAATTTACCGTTGAATGTGAGGCTCGGCTTCCTTTTCGGTTTTCGAAACGAATCCTTGACATGGTGACTCCAGCGTATCCAATAGCACTTCCTGCTATTTCCATTTGTCCTGAGCGGCTCTTCGAGTCGATCACCCTCTTTCACTCGCAGGACTTCCAAATGCACCGGAAAGGCAATATAGCCCTACTCCAGGTGATGTCTTAGTACCTTCTGGAGCCGCAGTATCGATTAATAGGTTTTTGGTTATGTTAACAACTATTGCGAACCAGTGACAGTATCGGGGAACCACAGTACTGTCGCAGCAAACCATACTTCTCGTGAACTTACGAAATCAGGCTCATAATTTTTCTCGACATATTCGTCATTTTCGCCTCGCTAATGTGTCTTGTGATTAGAGTCCGGATTTTGGGATTGTACTGTGTTTACATTCTTGCTGTCGTTATGTTTTACCCTTCGCTAATAGATTTGTCGATGGCTCGACATCTGTTACAATGTAGACGATAAGAGCTCTCCCAGCGTTCCCAGGCGTGCAGGAGAAACCGTATATGCGCCAGCCCAACAAAAATGAAGCCACAAGTGCAGAATAGATTCCTCTTGGGTGAAGTTCCGAGGAAACTGAAGTTTGCGCTACTAGTAAGTCGGGAGATCAGGTGAGCAGCACCTGATTTTGGAAGTATGCTGGCAACTTCGGGAGTTAAACTACCTTTTTGGTAAGGCCCACAACTGCATAGTCGTCGTGGCTGGCGTTCGGATGCGGACCGGAAGTCCTCGGAACGAAATCTAGTCACCAAGATCCTGATGGAAAAAGATTAACCGTGTTCGATTTCCTTGAAACCTTCGAGAATTAACCCGATTGGGATCAGGCTGGCGCGACTTAGCGCAAAAATAGACTACTAAACAATGGCGAAGGGCTGTTCTGGAGAACACATTCTCATTCTTCCTGAATAAAACATTTATTAAGAATGCACTATAACAGTGCCGTGCCTTTCTTAAAACAATCGACCGTGAACGCAATCATTGCACCACAGAACAGTCCAGCACATTCGAGCAAAGAAATCTGTACGCTTTACTTCCGAAGTGATGGAGGAAACTTTAGCCTGAAGTTCGCTTGTAGTCCATTTTCTCTCGGTTGAGGGGGTGCTTGTCCAAAATCCTTCTACCAGTAAGCTTATTTTTTAGGGCTGCATGCATTAACCTTTCGTAAATTGGATGCATGACGCGCAATCACCTCGACGCGATTGAAAATTCCAAGGAACAACTTCATTCCTGAGCGAATAATTGAGCGAGAAGAAGCGAAACAATGGGGATTATTCCAAATACAACATTTTCCGGCGCTGTGTTTGTATGCGTGTCGGATGGCAGGGTGTTTTCAGTATGCTTGGACACGTTTTTGGCGTTGATCCTGCACGGCCGCTGAAACCAGCGACTGCAAAAAATCCTATAAAGGCTGGCCATGAATCTGTCCGAAGGTGGTTTTCAGAACTATCAACCTCAATGAAATATTTCAAGCTTTTTGCTGCATGCCAGTATCTTCTCGGAGCGGCCGTCGCTCTCGTGGTCACTCAGGACACTATCATTGACTCGCCCATTGCATTGAACATTGGTGAACTCGACATCGAGACCGGTGTATACTACTCTGTTGTCGACAACATCTTGACTACCATTGTGGGATCCGTCAACAACAAGGGTGGCTTTTATGACACCAGCAAGAGCGGTGGAGTGACAGCCGTCGCCATTGTAGGCTCTTCGGTGACTAACTCCGGTACCTGGGCATTCAACTCGTTGACTGCAAACAACATTGTTTCCACCTACGACATTGCTACTGTCGGTTCTTTCTTGAACACCGGCAAGATGTACTTTGGTGTTTCGGGTGCGCTTCTCGGCGTCACCACTCCTTTCACTTTGACTGCTGTTTCATCGTGGGACAACGAGGGCACAATTGTGTTTGAGCGTGCCTCCAACGAGCCTGCTCCTTTGGTCATTACCCAGGCTGCTGGCAACGGTGGCTTGTTGAGCATCACCAACAATGGTGTCATCTGCATGAAGAATGTGAAGTGGATTCAGACCTCCAACATCAAGGGTAAGGGATGCATCAACGTGAACTCCGGCTCCAAGCTTAAATTGCAGATCACCGTGGGTACTCTCTTGTTCCTGGTGGACCCTACTGAGACTATCTACCTCGCCACACCTTCCTCGGAGTTGAATGTCTTGAGTTTGTCTGTTTCCTTGCTCAGCATCCCCACCTACACTGTCGCTGGTTTCGGAAATGGCAACCTCATTAAGATCGACATTCCCTTCCTCTCACACATCTACAACCCAGCCACTGGTATTTTGTCCTTGTCCCTCACTCCATTGCTCGCCGCAAACTTCAACATTGGTCTCGGTTACGACCCTGCCCTCATCACGGTGACTAAGGACAAGGCCATTACCTACTCTGGTGCTCCACCAAATGCTCCTCCTCTGGTGTGCTCGTGCGACTTCAACTTCCCTACCCCCCCACTCGACCTGAGCTCATCATCGTCTGCATCTTCTGCTACGTCGTCTGCACCAGCCTCTACATCTGACCCAGCTTCTTCGTCTGACCCAGCTTCTTCGTCTGACCCAGTCTCATCGTCAGCTCCAGCCACTTCGTCAGCTCCAGCCTCTTCTTCTGACCCTGCCCCTTCTGCTCCAGCCTCGTCTGTTCCTTCGTCTGACCCAGCGAGCCCTGAATCCAGCTCTTCGCCTGTACCCAGTGCGTCTTCCAGCGCCGTGTCCTCCAGCACTCCATCGGAATTGACTCTGGCTTCATCGACCGGACCTTCCAGCTCTTCTTCCGCTGTTCCATCGGGTATTCCTATCATCTCCGACATTTATGTCGTGGACAACAAGACCAACTCGTCCATTTCTTACAGAGACGACCCTTTCACCATCCACGTTACCGTTGGCAGTGCGACTCCTCTCGCTGTGGGCGCCTCGACTACCTTCCACATTCCTGACTACTTTTATGGGTTCCCCACATCGTTCCCCATCTTCGCCGAGGATGGTACGAAGATTGGTACGGTTACAGGCGACCCGGACACCAACGACTTCGTCATCACTTTCGACACTCCTTGGGTCACCACTCAGTCTAGCTTCAGTGAGTCATTCCAGTTCAACGCCAAGTTGAGCTACACCTTGGTCAACCACGCTAAGCGTGCACTCTCTACTGTTGGATTGAGCTATCCCTTCGACCTTCCTGCCATCTTCACGACTCCTCAGAGACAATTTGACTCCACTCTCATCTTCGACGCTCCTCTGAGCACACTGGACCCTGTGGGTTCCTCCGCTACTGCTCCCCCAGAGATCACGTCCTCTACTGAACCATCTGGTTCATCTGCTGGTTCAGCGGACCCATCTGGCAGTTCAGCGGACCCATTTGATCCATTGTCCGAGTCCTTGCTCGACTCCTCCTCTCTGGAGGTGGAGACCGCTACTGCTACAAGCTTCACCACAACGTTTGTGACCATCACTTCGTGCTCTAGCCACGTCTGCTCCACTACCTTGTCGCCAGCTCTCGAATCGATTGTTACCACCACTGTTGAGGGTGTTGTTACCCTGTACACCACATACTGTCCACTTACGGAGTCCTCTGTGACCGCCGGTAAGGAGACCATCAAGACGGCCTACCACCCAGTTTCCAACTCCACTGAGGCTGTTGCTGCTCCTGCTACCTCGAGTGGACTCACAACTACCACTATTTCGGAGTACGTGACCGTGGTTGCTGGCTCCACCAGCACCGTTCCTGCCCACGTTACTGTTGTTCCTGCTCTGCCTGCAACGTTGGCTGCTGAGAGCACTCACACAGTTTCTGGCTTCGTCAATGCTGCTGCGTCCAAGACGCTCAACATTGCATTGTTCTTCGCTTCTTTGCTTTGCCTCATGTTTTAGGCCACTTCTTCTTTGCTTTGCCTCATGTTTTAGGCCACTTTCGCTTTCATTCTCTTGAGGATCTTGTTTCCCCTTCTTGTTGGAGTTTTTTCGGTGCCTGTCGGCCGTCACTCGTTTCAAAATTCTCCATGCCTCTCGCTTTCAAATCATAATGCGCTCTTTCGTTATGAAGTTAATATATCCTTACTAGACACCCATGACCGTAGTATCATAGCGCCAGTAAGATGATGTTGCGTACTGTGGCACCATAAAAGTAGTGATGGACCTGAAAAGGGAGTGCTTTCTAGAGCTGAATCTACATCATTGTTCTTCCGATAAATTGTTACCCAAATAACAAACAGGAAAGTAAGCTCTCTTAAAAAAAGTACTCTTCAGGAAGAACACGACACGAAAAAGATCTGGATCGCATAGAATTTGAGATACGAACATAATATTCTATAAAACTTGGTATATTTATCTCGCCATTTTTCAACTTCAACAAGTCCGATATGGTGTAATGGCTAGCACAGTCCGCTCTCACCGGGCAGATCGGGGTTCGATTCCCCGTATCGGAGAACATTTATTTTTTTCCAGTATTTTTCACTCTCAAACGCAATTAAGTTCATTTGATCATGGTTCCAATATCTGTTTCCTTCTTTTCTCCATTTGACTGTTGTGTCAAGTTTTGGAAACATATAATTTAGGCAAATTTCCACAAACAGAAATGGTCCCTTGGCCCAGTTGGTTAAGGCGTGGTGCTAATAACGCCGAGATCAGCGGTTCGATCCCGCTAGGGACCATCCAAGGGCGTGTGGCGTAGTTGGTAGCGCGTTCGCTTAGCATGCGAAAGGTCTCCGGTTCGACTCCGGACTCGTCCAATTCTTTTTTTTTGTGCCGCAACTGGCGATGGGTGCAAAACATTAAACATACTTCAGGTCGAATGGAAACAGATAGAGACGACCCAGCCTCCATCTTGACTCGAATGGTGACTCCATTCAGCGTTCTCACTAGTGACGCATTCATGTATCCAATAAAAGTAAGTGAAGCTTGTTCCATTTTGATGTGACTAACAAGTAAGGGGATAGAGTATTACTTTTCACATCCACAGATATGGCCGTTCTTTTGCACTGTTTTCGTTCCTTTGATCATGATACAACTCACAATTTTGACTTTGATGTCAGTATTCATATTTCCAATCGTTGCCTTTTTGTCGATGTTCATGATCGGTCCTCTTGGGGTGCTTTCGGCATGGTTTTCTATTCTACAAATGTCACACTCCGTGACAATGTTTGTAATGATCATAACTTATTTGCCGAAAATACAAGGAGCTGTCTTTGACTCCATTCTCTCTAGCGAGGGTCAATACGATCTTGTTCAAAGGTACAAAACAGGTCAAGTTCAAGCGAAACGAAAGAAATGTGTGAGATTCACTCAAGCAGTGAAGTTTCGCCTTTGGCCCTGCTTGGGAAGGGAGCTCACATTCTGTGTCGTCGTACTTGTTCCCTTTTTGGGGCCATTGATAGTGATGTACTTGAAAGCACCGATAAAAGCTTACAGAACACATAAGCGGTATTACCGTTTGATGGGATGGGACCATGAGCAAGTTGCAGTCAAATATAGGCAATTTAAGGCAGACTACACTGCTTTCGGGTTTGTGGCCTTGGTTCTAGAGTTGACCCCAGGTCTCGCGGTGTTCTTCATGTTTACTTCCAACATTGGGCTAGCCTTGTGGTCTGTGGAGAAGCATGCAATGCTTCAGCAATAGACTAACTTGAATTCCGTAAATTGCGATTACACAATATGCCCCACACATTTCAGGCTAGCATGTATTGACGCAACCCTGTTATGAGTCCATCTGCCCGCAACATCCTGAGCGTAGTTTTAGAAACACCACTCTGCATAGTCTAGTAAAGATACACATTGTCTACGCAGCCAAAGCCCGCAGCAACTCCTCCCTCGTCAGAAGTACTGAATTTGGAGCGTAACAAGAATCCAGCGTTCTCGTTCGTGAGGATTTCACCACTGTTCTCATCAAAGACAATCGTGCCGAACACGCCCAATTCCGAAATGATTTCTTCATGGTACACGTCGCTGTTGCGAATAATCTTATTCTTGTGAGTAGGTGGGTTGATGAGCTCCATCAAAATGTAAGCTCCCCACTCGTTCTCTGGAATGCCGTTCAAAAAGTCAGGGATATTATCCTTATAGACGTTGTTCCCACCGCCTTCTCGCTGCGGTTTCAAAACAAACTTTTCTGGGGACTCGAAGGCAAGGTTTCGCGCTTTCTGGCCATCTTCGGAGGAGTCAAGTGGGTATATGTTCACAAAAGTGGAAAGGAGTCTGTCTAGGTCCTCCTGAGAGATGTCAGGCATGAACGATTTGATAGTTTGCGGGATAGTGAGCACCTGTTGAATCTTCTTCGCACCCGAAAGCTGCGTCAATAACGAAGGACACTTAATAGCCTTGGAAGTTTCGAGGAAAAGTCTCGCGTCCCAGGTCAATTCCGGATCACTCTCATAGTCCGCGGGGCTGTAGCCTGATCGGTAGTAGACAACGGAAACTTCGTCCATTTCAGCTTTCATGTAAAGCTTTCCTGAGTTGATAGTAGTGTGCAGCTTGATCTGTTGCAAGGATAAGCGATACGACTTGATTCCAAAGTTGTTGAGGAGCGCGTACTCGATGTGCCTCTGGTCAAAGCAGTTGCGCTCTCCCTCTTGAACGACAAATAATATCACTGTCTTTGACGACTCCTTCTTCCCATTGTAAAAATAGTTTCCCTGGGCCAACCCACTCGCAAGCTCGTTGATCGAGTCAGAAACAGGGATTTCTCCTTTGCCGTAGTACTCATTGGAATAGCGGTCATCGTAGGCCCCGCTTTTGTTCAAATAGTTGTGCACCTGTCCCACTTTGGACGATAAACCACCAAACGAAACAGACACCGTGTTGAATTCAATTTGCTTGATACCATGCACCAACTCATCATACATGTAGTCCAGGCGAAACACGCCTAGGGTGATCGGCTGAGCCACTTCTCCTCCACCCAATTCCACGGCCTTAACGTACGTTTCGTACAACTTTCCGGTGAAATCCTTGTCAAACAGAGCTAAGCTCTCGACCACATCCAAGAGCCACTTTTTTTGATGAGCTACCACGTTTGCATACAAAGCATTAAAGGTTTGCTGAACGTCAAGCGCCTGTTGGAACAAGTCCTTCGGGAAAGGCGTGGGAAACAACGTGATTGGAGCGTTGTTGGCCGAATGGAGCTCAAAATTCGGTGGGTACATCACCAAACCGTTGGCCAACGACCACTGGAGAATCTTCTCCACCAATTGGGCCTCATTTTCGGATGAGAGGCTCGGGAAATCTTTTGGGGACATGGATATTGTGGTTGAAGACTGTGGAGTAATTAACGTCAGATTGCCTGCAGGTGGCTCTTACTTGCGAGATAACGTAAGCACGGAACCATGGGCTCCACTGCCGAACTTGGACTCAAAGAGCCAAAGAGGCTTGCAAGGAGTTATTTCTGGGTAGCAGTTTCGAACGGTTAGATTGGCTTGACCATGGGAGACTAGTACACTAGTAGCAACAATACAGGACAGATAATTCTGGTGGATTAGAGATCAAAGAATCGCTCGCCGAGCAAAGGATAAAGGGATGCTGGAATATTCCGATTGAGACAACAAAGAGATAGACTGAACCGTTGATTAGACGTTAAGGTTACCTCAAACAGATCTGAGCGGGCACAGATAATTACCGTACGTGAGATCATGTTCAATGCCCGTTCACCTTTTATGCCAAGGTTTGAGTACATGACAGTTCCCAAAGGAGCGAGACGTTTCGTCCCCTCCGAGTGAAACATGTTCCTGAAACCCAAAGTCATCCTTAACATGACATGCCAGTTACAAGAAAGATAAAGGGTATTGCTGCAGGCTCCGAACTGGGAAACCGAAAGACGGCTGCTACGTACTTTGTGTTTTTGTGGTGACTATTCTCCGATGTATTGGGTGTATAAGGGACGTCCCACTCTTTTGACCCCGATGAACATCGAAATGAAGGCCGCACAAGTTGTATCAAGAACAGGTTTGGAATAGAACCAAATATTTAGCGATTCAGACGAAATTCTTATGAACGAGACAACGTATGAATGTTAGGACGAACTTTATCCACTAGAATTAGCACCTCAAACGTGTGCTGGACCTGTTGGAGTTGTTGGTGGTGGGTGGTTGCAAAATACAGACTGCATACAAACACACACACAACACCACACACAACGACACAACAGTGCATCTCAGAACCTCTCCTTCACTCCACCAACCGCTACCACAGTGCTTTCGTAGGCCGTACGTTCTTGATAGTCTGACGTTCCGTCTGCGTGTCCGGCGCTCTCACGTGACCCGTGACTGCTTTCACTGTGCACTCCGGAAAACTTCCACTGCGAAAAACCACCAGTGAAAAAACTCGAAATCTACTTGCTAGCTACACAAAGAGTATGTTTGTCCCGATAACGACGACATAGGGGTGCAATATATTGGTCATTTCCGGCCCAACGTCCATGCTATTACAATTTTCGAATTTGTCCAACGTCCATAATACTATCTTCACATTGACATACCCCAAGCCGAGATGAAGTCTGTGACGTGACCAAACAGAAGTTCCCAGTGCTATACGATTGGTACTCACCTTGAGTGCCGTTGCATACCCCGTCGCCCTTTTCACCCCATGAATACTAACCTTTAGTGAAATACTTAGCTGCTTACTTATTGTTGGTTAACGCCGGTAACACCACCCCATCTGCCGCCGACATCAAGAAGGTGTTGGAGTCCGTCTCCATCGAGGTCGAGGACGACAAGGTCGAGAAGTTGTTGGCCGAGGTCGAGGGCAAGACCGCCGAGGAGTTGATCGCCGAGGGTAACGAGAAGTTGTCTTCCGTTCCTACTGGCGGCCCAGCTGCTGCTTCTGGCTCTTCTGCTGCCGCCACTGAGGAGGCTGCCGCCGAGGAGGTTGAGGAGGAGAAGGAGGAGTCCGACGACGACATGGGCTTCGGTTTGTTCGACTAAGCCTGTAATATAATACATACATGAGACGGTAATGACGTGTAGAAGATTGCAGAGATGATGAAGATTGCGAGGTGAGGTTGCTACGACCGATTGGAAAGTTGTTCATTAAGACACGGACCTGCCGAAGTCCGCTCTAGAGTTCGTCTTGCATCTTCCTCACATTGGGATTGCCAAACACACCATGGCGAGTTTCAAGCATAAATGTGTCGAAAGCAGGGTCTGTATTGGAGTAGATGTGGTCTCTCTTCCGCAGCCCCGCCCTCCTCTCCTCTGCCTCCTGACTTAGCCACATCAAAAAGTCTTTGCTGGGGCGAACATCGTGAGACTGATGTATGTCTACCAACGTCTTGTACACCGACTTGAACTGGTTCTCTGTCGAAACCACTCCGTCACTTAGGAGCTTCTGCAAAAAGCCGGAGACCTTGTACTCGGGCTTGACGGACGTTTCGATCGACCTTTTGTCTCCGGCGGTTTCAGAGTCCTCGAGCAAACTCAAGTCCTCGAGAATGGTGACAATTCGTTCTTGCGCGGACTTTCCAACCTTTGTGAACGACGAGAGAAGTCTTTGCAATCCCAAGCTGTTGCTGGCGTCGTGAATATTGAACATCTGGTAGGCGTAGTTAGTATTCGTCGAGAGCGCATGGAGCACGCCCAAGATGCGTTTCTCCACCACCTCTGCCGTGTTCGGATCCTCCAACGTCTCGAAAAGCTGAGTGATGAACGACACATTCTGCTTCTCCAAGACATTTTGAATGGCCTCGGGGTTGTTCCGCAACGCAGAGCCCATGATCCGGTAGATCTTCTCCACAATCTGCGTTTCATCCGAAACCAAGCCCGCTACACGTTCAAACGCCCTGAATATCTGCGGGTCCAGAGTCAACCTGTGGCCGAACTCGATGTCGTGACTCAAGTCCACAAGCGTTTCGAGTGCCTTCTCAAACCTCGAAATGTCTCCAGAGAAACCCAACACTTCGGCCACCGACGACGAGTAGTCATTGAGATCGGTCTCGCTGACCACAGACTTGCGAAACGCTTGTTTCTCCTCCTTGTACTGTCTAATTGTGTCTTGGATCTTGTTCTCGTAGTCTTCTTGTTCCTCTTTATTGTCAACCAAAACAACCTCCTGTTTAGTGGGCTCGTCTCCGTCCACAAGCTTAGCCTCTTGTTCGCCAGTGTCCATATTGAGCCTCACGTGAAGTCCAGGTGGGATTTGCTGTCCTTCCCGAACAGGTTGCCAATCCTGAGCTGGAACAAAGATTTTAGGATAGCAGTTGTAACTGTGGGAATCCGGGCATATGAGCTCGGAAGTCGGGTCTATAAGCTGAGCATTCGAAGCAATAGCCAAAAGTATTAGCGTGAGAATCGGGGAAGAAAGTTTCATGGTAGGCAGATGGCAATGATAGAGAACAGGTTGCCATTTTGCAATTCGTGCGCATACAGGACGCTAACCCAGAGTACAGTAATCTATGAGCTTCTACGAGTGCAAAAGATAGTGCGATGTACGACTTACATAATCGTACTCCGGGTCTATATGTTACACTGGGTCAATACTTAGGTCGATGTGTCAGGGTATGGGTCGATTCGTATTCATTTCTAAAGATGCTACCACTTCTCTTCCGGGTTGGCTTTGAACTCCTCGTACGCACGGTAGTTAAATATGCTGATCTCAGTCTCGTTCTCAATCCCCAAGTCCCACAACGGGCTCTCCTTGTCTACTGGGTTCGACTCGTCTGTGCAGACTATGAGGTCCCTTTCGTCGTGGTCGAGGTTGATCACCAAATTCATGGACTTCGTACCGTGTGCATGGGTGTAGACCTTCAAAGCATTGTAGTCGACATTTCTATAGGGCCTCAAGGCCCCTGTGGAACCGATCAACTCGCAGATCTGCCGGAGAAGGTCTGAAGGTGTGGTCTCCTTCAAGTTAATGGAGCGGATTATATGGTTCTTGACATTTCTGTACGGGAAGGATTTTATTATGCGCACAGTAATGAGGGCATCGGTAGCGGGCCTCACGTTGGAGGTCAATGGCTCTTCAACGTTGGACATTATAGTTAACAAAGTCGGGTGATGAGCAGATGTAAGCAGGAGGCACGGGTTCACAACACCTGCAGTCAGACCTTGAAGCCGTTCTCGAGCTTGGTCACCATGAGCCCGAGATCGAAGATTTTGTTGTAGTTTCCTAATAGTTTGTGCTCGAGGGTTTTCAGCACACTGTCAAAAATGGAGTTTGCGTCGTCGCTGTCGTCCAGGGTGTACTCTCTGGAAAAGTCGTCGCTCTCGCTGCGGTTCAAAAGCCTTCTCGTTGGAATGAGCTGAATGAAGTCGTTGAGATCTGTAGCGCCTATAGCGCCCGGCTCAAGAATACGTTTGAAAAACTTTCTCACGTCGGAGAACGTTAGGTGTGAGCGATTCTTCTGCGAAAGCGCCATCTCTTGGAAGAGCACGAACTGGGAGTCCATAGGCGAGTCGGGAGTTTGCGGTATGTCAAGTGTTTCAATTGACCTTATCACCGCCCGTAAGTCAGAGGTGGTGTTCTTCTGTTGTAAGCGAATGCTGAAGTTGGCAAGCTCGGACTTAAATCGTTGTAGCTCATCAAGAGAAGAGATGTAGAGCTTCGCTGACTCTGCCACGGTTTTGGTTGACCGTAGCTTGGATTTGAGCGCTTCAATCAACAGACTAATGCTCTGTATTTGCGAGCTGCAAATGGCCTCCAATTCTGGACCAATTAAGCGTGAAAGCTCCATATCTGCCTGATCTAGAGCACTCAAGCGAGAAGCCAACGCCGATAGACTGAGCAGCTTCAACGGTTGGTATCCATTGGGAATTCCGGCGGATTTGAGGTTCGTCTCAACGGACTTGTAGAGAGTTTGAAGCTCCGGGTAATCATGATAAAAATAATCGGGTTTCAACAGTAGCCGGAAGTGCTCGTATGAGGATAGTAGCGATGTGAACTTGCTGTAAGTCGAGTAAATGTGCGGAAAGTAGTTTCGTTGGGCCAACACCTCGGTGAAGTCAGACACAGCACCCAAATCAGCACAGTATTTGTTGATCATGGACGCTAGTTTGGCTGGTTTGATATTGGCCTCGAAGTCATGCTTCATGTCGGCGATCTTGTTAATGTTTTCGTTGACGCAGTTCAATAGCCTGAGTGACCTGGTCTCGTAGCGGTTGCGGAACTTCACCGCCGCTAAGACCAGCTGAATGAAATCGAGAAGTTTTGCTTCATCTGGAACGTCAGAATGCCCAGATCTCACCAAAGCTTCACTCTCCACTGCACTTGCGGGCTCTGCGTTGACCTCGAAAAAGAGGTACCACTCTAGAACATAAAAGATCACACACTTCTCTTCGGGCACCAACACATTGAAGTCTTCGGCTTCTGCCAACCGGGGTATACCGAGTTCATCGGCAGCACGCGTGATGATCATGCTCAAGTTGGCTACTCTCTTTCCCTCCAAGATCTCCGAGTAGTTGACGAAGTTTGGCGCGTAGAAATCAAGTATGGAGGCGAAGATGAGGTCGGGCCGCATCTCCTGCTGCAAGGACCAGTCCTTGTTGAAATTCGAAACGTGGGAGATCGCCCGGCGACGGCCCAAGTCGTTGACCCACGCCAACAAAATGGCCTTGATCTCGCCAATGGAGGTGCCTTCGTTGCTGAGCGAGATCAGACGTGACGACGAGTACACAAAGAGCGACCATATAAGCCCCAACACGAGCTTGAGGTTCCCCTCCACCACGTTTTCTGCGCTGATGGTGCACGTATTGATTTTGAGCACAAGGCGGCAGTACTGCAACGCGTCGTCGACGTTTTCTAGCTTCTGCAAACGGAAGCTAGGTTTCTTGTGCACGGGTGTAAGGCGATACGACGAACACTCCGTTTCTGCCGAGATCTTGTTGATAAGCTCAATGAGCACCAGACCATCGCTGAGGTCTTTGGTGACGTCGGTGACCAAGGTGGTGACCTTGGAGCTGATCCATCTGGCCATAGTTCTGTGTTGCAAAATGACCCACGCTTCAGGCATCTTGGCGAAGTAGACGAGGGACGCGTGCGTTTGGAGGAAGTGAAGACAAAGTAAGGCAAAGCCAACGGTGGGAGTAAAAACGAGTGACGGAACGAATTGAGGAAGGAGAGGCGAGTAGTTGGGCAAGGATAGTAAGAGCGAGTGGCACAAGCACAACACGAATTATGGAATTGATTATCTCCATGTCCCGCCATGCGCCGTTATGCACTCCCGGAGTATCGCGTATTGGGCGGTTGCGAGACCCTGGAAGGGTGGGCCTGCATCTTCCGGCAAGATAGACGGCAAGCATTCTGGTCCAGCGCGTTTGCGGGACCGTTGAGAGCGTTTCGATGGAGTATTCTTCGTCAGCTTTCCGGCTTATGCACGCGAAGACGTGTTCTCGTGCTGCAAGCACGTTTTAGACGGGTTTTGTGCCTGCTGCACAGCCTACTTGCATACGCGAATTAGACTTGCATGGGTAGACGAGATGGCTAGCAGCTGCGGAATGTGGCGCGTAGACACGATAGATTACAACGGTCATTCCGGCCGGGGCGCGTCATGACATAGTCGTCCAGTACGTAGAATTAATGGTGCGCTGTACGTAGTCGTGCGCTGTAATGGTACCGTGCTCGTGCGTTGAAGGTACGTGATGTCGTGTACGTAGAGATGTCGTGCACGAAGAGATGTCGTGCGATGAGTTATAGTCGTACGGTAGTATTGGATAGTGGTGCGGCGAAGTGAAGTGACAGCGGTACGGTGGGAGGTATGAAGGGGGTGTACGTGAAGAGATACGTGTAGTCGTATGGAACAAGATTAGTGTGAATGTTGTAGATCGTTGGTGGTCGGATCGGTCGAATGCTCTTATATTATTATGCCTACCGTCTCACGCCCAAACGAAAAGAAGGCGTGCTAAGGGTCCCAACGAGAAGAAGGGGAACTCACGCGCCCAACGAGAAGAAGGGGTGCTCTAGGGTCTCCTTCGCCGTGGGCCGCAACTGGTGGTCGAAGGTCAAAAGCTTGTCAATCAAGTCCACCACCTCGTTCAGCACCAAGTGCTTGTTCTCGTTGTTGATGAACGACGACCACGGCTTGCGCGGGTAGTTGCCCAAGATGGAGTCGTACTCGTCGCTCAACTTGACGTGGTAGCGCGCCACGTACGCCATCAAGTCTTTGGTGCCCAACACTTTGGCGATCTGCACGAGCTGGTCGTTGTTGGAGTCGCCGCGGAAGAACGGCTCCTTTTTGAAGATGATGGCCGCCAACATGCACCCCACCGACCACAAGTCAAGCGAGTAGTCGTACTGTTGTAGGTTGATCAAAAGCTCGGGGCCCTTGTGGTAGCGGGACGCCACCCGCACGTTGTAGTCCATGCCTGCGTGGTAGAATTCGGCCAAGCCCCAGTCGATGAGGCGCAACTTCTTGCTCTGCGGGTCGATCATGATGTTCTGCGGCTTGACGTCGCGGTGGATGATGCCCATCAGATGCGAAAAGTCCAACGCCACGAGAAGCTGCGTGAAGTAGTACTGGATGTCGGGGATGGTGAACTTGGCGTAGAGGATGCGGAAGTCCACGTTCTTGACCCGCTCGAAGATCAACGCCGGGATCTTGGAGTGGGTGTCCCGCACAATGTCCAAAAGGGCAATCACGTTGGGCCCGCCGGTCAAGTTCTTGAGGATCTTCACCTCCCGGTAGATCTTCTTCATCTTCACCGGCTTCAACACCTTGATCACGCACGACTCGTCGTTGAGCACGTTCACGCCCTCAAACACCTCCGAGTACTTGCCCCGGCCAATCTTGCTGACAATCTCGTAGTTCCGGATGTCGCCCCATTCGATGGTGTGGGCCTCATAGTCCCAGTAGTCTTGCGGCTTGTACTTGTTGACGTCGGCGTACACTCGTGCCACTGAGTACACTTTGCTCATGGTTTGGTGTCGGGAGCAAAATTTTGTATCATCGCTCGCCGATAGAGATGTGGCCTGCACGCCGCCCAGGCATCACGAAGAAACGTGCTTGCCGGGGAATGGGCCGACCGATAGAGAATAAAGGCGAGGGAGAATAAGGAGAGGGCTAAAGGCTTGCGTTGCTGCTTGTCTCGTAGCGCTGGTCTGTGTACTTGTCTAACCCACTTATCTAACCGGCCAGGCAAGACTACAGGTGAGGTTCATGTCACAGGCCTACTATTCCGTACTCAATCAGTCACTTAAGCGGTCAATCAGGGTGGGTCGACTTGCCATTCGGCTCTCGTCGTCGTTGACCTGTGTCACATGCCCATGCTAGCCTGGCCGTAGATCTACCTGAGCCTCGGTACATAAGGCACAGCACATTCAGCACATTCAGCACATTCAGCACTCTCAAGCACATTCAGGGCAAGCACGTTCAGCATGCAAGGGATGTTCAAGGCATTCAATAGGCGTTCGACTCGTACTGCGCTATTCTCGGTGTCTTCACATTCAGGGCCATTGTGTCTCAGGCGTCTTCGTCAAACCTAAACGACCCCTAAGTCACCCTAAGTACCCCTAAGTCAACCTAAACGACCCCTAAGTCATTAACCTAAGCGTATCCCTAAGTCCTTGAACCTCGATGAGCCTACGTATGACCTAACTTCTTCAATTGTTCTTTCGTGCGCATAGAGATACTCGAGCCGTAGACTTTAGCCATGCATCCCTGTATTAATGGATAACTCCCGACGGGCTGGCGCCTACAATTCATCCGAGACGAATTCACGTACTCGTTCTCATCCGTACATATAAAAAGAATCCTTCAATTCTATGAGTCGCGTTCGTTGTACATGCATTTGATATCGCGACTACTCATTCCACATTACTTCCCTTCTGGGCAAATTACTTCCCTTCTGGGCATAGCTGTGATTATTGATACTGAGACCATTCATGCACATATGTTTGTCGCTCCAGACGCCAACGGCCACTCTTCATGATATCCAGATCTGGGGCGAGTCGGTGCCTTCGGCTCGAGACAAGACGACGTTGAGCTTTCTATCGATGGTGGACTACGAGAAGATCCCCCTCTACCTCGTGTCGAGCGGTCCCCACAACGTGTACACGGAGCAGAAAGATACCGAGGCATACTTCCACAGCTCGGGCATCACTGAAGATGCTGAGCTCGCTGTGCTAGCTAAGTCGGCAGATACAGATGCCGACGTCTATGTGGTTTTCTACGCGGACCACGCTCAGGGCACCATTCGGTGCTTTTCGATCGACTTTTCTGTCCTAGAGAGGGTCAGGCAGCTCGAGACAGAGGTGCCCGACACCAACATGTTGTACGCCCCGGAGAAGAAGGGAGTTGTCCCCAAGTCGAACATCACCATCTTCGACCGTGTGCTCGAGAGCAAAAACAAGAAGAGCGTGCCCAAAGCGGTCCCAAAGGCGCCGTCTTCCAGTCTTTCGGGGCCGCAACTTGCTCAGGCTGTGAGCAAGGTGGTGCTTTCGGGGCTCCGGCTCCGCGGGCTTTCAAGCAGCTCCCGAAGTAAGGTTGCGATCCGGGAGATTTACAAGATGACCCACCAAGCGGCCATGTTCGCGCTACGAAAGTACAACTACGACTTCAACGGGTCCTCGGGCACCGAGATCACCTTGACCGTGATCCAGGACATAGTGGAGACTCTCCTCAAGGCGTTTGTTGACGTAGACGACCCTGCCCCTAGCATACACCCATAGCATTGCATTAGAGAACGGTCACCGACCTCCTCACTATGAAGCTTCGTAGACCACAACACTCCTATGAATCGGAGACTGTTATCAATTAATGCCGACTACTTCTTCTTGCTACGCTGCGGCATAGCCGAATTACCTCGTAACCTCTCACTATATACATGCTACTTGAGCGACGCAAGGTCCACGATACCCGTGGAGGAGTACTCTCCGTACGCCTTGGTGCTGGCGTTCTCCATCAGCTTGGAGAGTGCGCTTTGCGTGGTGGTCTTCTTCACCACCCGCTTGCTGCCCACGTGGTCCAACAAGATGGAGGTGTCCTCCAAAAGGTAGCCCCTCTTCTCGGGATTGCTGTAGAAGGCAATGTCTCTCTTGTGCGTGGGCCGAGCCTGCAAAGGAACGTGGCCCTTCTTCAAGAGAAATCTGTCGGGGTCGATGTGCGCCTCCAAGCCGAGCTTGGTGTGGTATACGCTGGTGTACTTGTTGCCGAGATTCTCAACGGTTTCCATTGCACGGGCCGTCGCCTTGGACGCCTCGATGTTCAACGGCACGTTGTACTTGTCGGAAGCAAGAGCCAACAACTGAACGCCGTCTTTGGATGGGCCGGTAATTAGCCCGCACTCGTGCATCGCCTTGATGGTGAGAGTCTCGCCGGCTTTCAAGGGGATGCGCCCGTGGTCCCAGAAGTCCTGGATCTTGGCCAACGTGAGCTTGTTGAAGTCCTTTCTGTGGGGTCTCTTGAACCCTGTGATGGGGAAACGCTTGTAGTACGGCGTCTGGCCACCCTCGAGCCAGTGTGGCACCTTTCCTCTGGCCTTTTGACCTTTTTGTCCACGGCCAGAGGTCTTTCCTTTGCCTGAAGCTGGACCACGACCAACCCGCATCTCTGTCTTGGTGGCTCCGGCGAGAGGAGCCAAATGGCCCAAGTAGGAGGCTCTACGCACGGCCTGTATAAGGCCCGACTTGCTGAGAAGCCCTTGGGCAGCGGTGTAGAGACCCAACATGGTGGAGATAGGTTGATTTTTTTTTCGAGAGGTAGTGCGTAGTAGGCGTCGACCCTACAGGTACAAGAGACAATGACGATTCTGAGCGAGACAAAAGGAGCAGAAAAATACATAGTGTATTTATTTCAGCCTGATTATACGGCAAAAGAATGATTTTCCGTCAATTCATTTGTGATTCATATTGTACTTTGCAAGATCTTTGGAAAATACATCGTCATCACAAATAGCCTTTATGGCCAAGTTGGTAAGGCACCTCACTAGTAATGAGGAGATCGTCAGTTCGAATCTGGCTGAAGGCATTTTTTTTATTTACGAGGCCGGGTTTTGATCGGCATTCGGTGATATTTTTTACTTCGGTGTCTACGAGTTAGGAACGTTGCACCACCCACAATCCTATCCAGACAAGTTCAACACAAGTGCATGCATACTACAAAAGTTAAACATTAATCCAATTCATACTATACCAGTCTTACCATGCACCTTCCTTTTCACTACTCTTCTCCTAGTTCAAACCATCGGGGTGAGAAGCCTTCTCAGCCAACTCGGCGTCAAGCTGCTTCAAGATCTCCTCGGGCTCCTCAAGGAGCTCGAAGTCCTCGAAGTCCTCGGTCTCCTCGGGCTCCTCAAGGAGCTCGAAGTCCTCGAAGTCCTCGGTCTCCTCGGACTCCTCTGGAGTCTCGGGCTCCTCTGGAGTCTCGGGCTCCTTAGGCTCCTTTGGCTCCTTTGGCTCCTTTGGCTCCTTTGGCTCCTTTGGCTCCTTTGGCTCCTTTGGCTCCTTTGGCTCCTTTGGCTCCTTTGGACCCTTGGGCTTCTTGCCGAAAGGTGGGTGGCATGGAGGAGGGCCGTTAGGGTGGTGCTTCTTGCCCTTGTGCTTCTTCTCCTCGCCCATGGCGAATCTGTCGTGGTGCTTTCCTCTGTGCTCTCTGTCCTCCTCCATGGCGAATCTGTCGTGGTGCTTGCCTCTGTGCTCTCTGTTCTCCTCCATGGAGAACTCGTCGTGGTGCTTACCTCCGTGCTTTCTGCCTTGAGCAGAGAACTCGTCGTGGTGCTTTCTTCCTCCGTGCTTTCTGTTGGCCTCCATGGAGTAGTCGCCGTGGTGCTTGCCTCTGTGGTGCTCACCGCGGAACTCACCGTGGTGCTTCTCACGGAAGTCGCCGTGGTGTCTCTCGCCGTGGAAAGGTGCGTCAATGTCAAACACACCGATGTCGTTGCCGTGGCTGGCAACGCGGTTGAACTCGTAGTTTCTGCCCATGGTGAACACGGTGAAGCCGGCGAGCACGGCGGTGGAGCCGACAATCACCTTCTTCCATGGCGAGTGGCGCTTGTGCTTGCGCGAGTGCTCGTAGAAGAAGGGCTCCAGGTTGTGCATAGGGAACCACGCATGTTCCATGGGAGGTGGGGGAGGGTGGTGGTAGCCGAAACGGGAGAATCTGCCGGGGTGGCCGAACTCGTGGTGGCCAAAGGGTGAGGCGTGGTGGTGGTGGTGGCCTCTCTCTTTGCGGCCCTTGCCGCGAGGAACGTAGGTGTCGTTCTCCTTGGGGCTGGGCACCTCGGAGTACGAGGGAACCAGCTCGGTGCTGGGGGTGGAGGGGACCGAAGCGGTCTTTTCGTCACTAGAACTGTAAGGGTACATTGTTTGTGGACAAAAAGTTCTGGGGATTGGGGGATTAAATACCTTCGGCATCTGAACACAAGCGGCATGCATGTGCGTCATGCGCCTGCAGAAAACCGTACCAGCAATGCGTGAGGTCAGTCCCCGATGACGTACACTGTGCCCCTC
Organism: Helenozyma rhizophorensis; assembly: GCA_030573355.1. NCBI lineage: Eukaryota > Fungi > Ascomycota > Pichiomycetes > Serinales > Metschnikowiaceae > Helenozyma > Helenozyma rhizophorensis. The sequence continues at coordinate 31,786 of JAJMDD010000027.1, forward strand.
GGCTGAGGATCTCCCCAGCCAATCACCCCTATTGCCACCAGCGCTACTATTGCCACCCAAAATAAATACAAAGTAGAGCTGGACAAGAAGAGCTGACAAGAAGAGCTATCCAAATTAGGCCAACCAGGACCACAATCCGAATGAACAGACAGTAACGGGCTCCGCTTATTCCATTTATTCATCACTTGGCATCGGTAATCCGCGATATAGACGTCATTTGCTCCAGCGTATCAGAAGCCGGTAGCAGGGCTTAGCGTCTAATCTCACCCTTTTTTCGGGGGGATCCGCCATTGTTCCAATTTGAGGAGGCACACAGTAAAAGCCCATCGTGCGGTCGGCCCGTGCCGAACAGCCAATCGGGCGCGTGAAGTTTGGGCCTTTTGTTGGGATTCGGGCTGTGTATCTGGAAACCGAGCAGAGTTTCTTTTTTGCGCGAACCCCGACCGGGTCCGAACATGCGCCGGCAATCGTGTGTGGAGCCACGCATGGCACACAACAAAATCCCGCGTACGTGCAGGTGCGCATTCCCGGTCTTGTTGGGAGTGCAGACGGTTCAAACACCGCCACATTGTCGGGACGCACCTGGCAAGCCTCATAACCTTTTGACAGCTGCGGCGCAATTCCCGGTTGCTCGGCCCTCCACCCTGGGCCGGTCTCCTATGTAGGTCTGTCATAGGGGCACATTAGACCGGTCTCGCTTTACCCTCTAGAGGTTCGTACTTAGAGGTACGTACTTAGCGGTGCGTACCTTTAGCGGTGCGTCTTCTCATCTATTATTTTCAGTCATAAAGCTATTTTCGGGTCATACGAGCGTCAATGCCCATTCATGTGCAGAAGATGCCCATTCACCTGCCCATTCAGATGCCCATTCATCTGCGCACTCGGCACGGCGTTGTGCCCGTACCGCTTGGCGTAGAGACCAAGGGCCTTGATAGGGAACAAGAACCGGTACGTGGGGTACTCGATCGCACAGCTGTGGTTGAACACGCCCTCCACGGCCTCGAACTTCCACTCGCCGTGGAGCGACTGCCTCTCCATGAGGAAGCGCGCCGCGCGATCAATGGGCTCGCGGTCCGGGTACTCGCCCAACAATAGCGCGATAAGTGCCCATGCCGTCTGCACCACGAGCGACTGCCCGCTGGGCACGTACGTGTGCGTCTCGCACGACTTCATGGACTCGCTCCAGCCGCCGTCGTGCTCCTGCTTTCGCAAGAGAAAGTCGAGGCCGCGCTTGACGGCCGCGGAGTTGTCGTAGCTGTGGCCCACCTCCTTCAACGCCTCCACGGCAAACATGGCGGCGTACGTGTAGCACACGCCCCACGACCCGTACCACGACCCGTCGTGCTTCTGCACCTTCTCGATGTAGGCGATGGCAATGTCCACCGCGTGCAGAATCTCCTCCGGCTTGTAGTCCGGGTAGTACTTGGTGAAGTACACGAGGCCCAACACCGACGAGTCCGTGCACTCCACGTACGGGTACTCGACCATGATGTTGTTGAACACCTCGGCGGGACTCAAGCTCTCCAACAACGGCGACCCGCGGATGTGCTCGTACGACGAAAACGACCCGTACTCGAACGACCCGGTGTTCTGGATGAACAAGATGCGGTCCACCGCGTCCTCCAAGTTCTCGCGCGCGATCTTGCTCTCCTCGGGGATCTTGTGCCCGATGTAGTCGTCGTTTTCCACCATGATGATCGCCTTCACCGCCTCCGCCGTGCAGTCGCTCACAGTGTACCCTTGGATCTTGGTGCTGAACGGCCACGCGCCTTTTCTGCGGTCCCGGAAAGAGCCCTCCTCGCACTCCTCGGTGAACTGCGACCTCCGGAGAAACCAGTACCCGCGCAAGATCATGTCGTGGTACCTCTCGTCCACCGCCAACCCGGCCATAATGAGATACTGGCACATGAACGCCACGTCCCACACCTGCACGCCGTTGGTGCCCATCACCGTGAGGCCCTGCGGCCCGTGGAACACCACGTCATCCTTGCGGTACAAGCACCGCTGGAACGCGGCCGACTCGCGGCCCTCTTCGAGGTAGACGATGATCATGTTGAACGCAAAGTTGACCGGCGCGATGGAGAGGTAGTCGGTGTTAGCACACTCCTTCTTGACGAGCGAGTACACGCGGTCGGACGCCATCTTGAGGATCTTCTTGGTGCGGAAGTACTTCTCGTACTGGACCACCACCCAGTTCAACGTGTCCAACATCCGCGTGTGCGGATAGTAGAGGTCCACGCCGCACACGGTGTTTCTGTGGGCCGAGAAGTCGATGCTCTCGTACGGCAACTGCCGGGGCAAATAGATCTCGCTGCGGATCTCCCGCAAAAGGTCGTCTTCGGCACATCTGCTCTTGTTGCCGCTCAAGTACGCCAACGAAAGGTAGATGGCACGCGTGTGAACCCACCACCGGCCGGGGTGGAGGGGCACCCAGTAGGGGAGCATCCACAACTCAGGTGGTGCCGGGTTCACGCCCTCCCACCCGTACAAGTTCAAAAGGGCCAACCAAGACTTGCCCCAGTGGGGATTTCCGAGCGCTCCGCCGAGCCGGTGGAGCGTTTTCCGCGCCTTGACGCACACTACGTGGTCGCGGGGCACCCCCAAGAGGCGTAGCACCACGTAGTTGATGGTGGTGCCGAAGCAGGTGGACTTGTCCTCCGAGTGAAGACCCCAGCCGCCATCCACCGGGTGCGCGGTGTTGATGACGTAGCGAATCATCTCGTGCTTCTTGACGGCGGGGATCTCCGTGCCCGTGAAGTAGCTTGCAGCCACGTACCCGATGGTCATGAACATCGGGCCCTTGTACTGGCAGGCGAATATGCCGCAGTCTTCCTGGATTTTGGCCAAAAAGTCAGCTCCCTTGCGTGCGGACTCCACAGGAGTATCAAGTGACTCCGCCGCCTCCGGTTTGGGGAAGCTTTCCATGCCAATGAGGTACTTGGTGGAGGCCGTTTGGGGCTCATGTTGAGCCTCCTCCTCCGAAAGAAAATGCCACGTTTCCCGGCCCAATTGGTCGGTCCTGAGGCGCCAGCGCGTTTTGTCCGAGGGAGGGTAGCCCACCTGGTCCGAGTAGTACATGGCGGTGCAGAAGTACTGGCCGTACCATCGTATAGGTGCTCCAGGTCACGTGAAGTGGCACGTGACATGGGTGCGCACGACCGCATCACCAGAAAAAAGTACCCACTGCTCCAACCTCATCGGATCGTTCCATCATGGCCAAAAGAACTTTGGCTGGTGCTGTTGTGCCCCCTGACGCAAGCAATGAGGCCGGCACTTCCGATCAGCAGGCTCCTGCGTCCGAAAGTCCCGCCGACTTCAGCGGTTTCTCCGATGAAGACGACGAGTCCGACGAGTCCGGCGACGAATCTACCAAAAACGGCAATGGGTCCACCATGAAGATCCACGGTCGTCCGACGAAGAAGCAAAGGAAACAGCTTACTGCCCAGGACGTCCAGTTGGCACGTGAGACGGCGGAGTTGTTCAAGTCGAACATCTTCAAGCTCCAAATCGACGAGTTAGTCAACGAAGTGAAGATCAAAGAGGCACACGTCACACGCATCGAAAAGGTGCTCCACAGGCTCCATGAGTGCATTTCACAGGTCCAGCCCGTGGAAGATTTGACGCTAGAGGAGGCCGAAAGGGCCATCAACCCAAAGAAGGTTGTGATTCCGTTCCCCGACCCGAGACCAACCAAGGTCAACTACAAGTTCGCGTACTTGGCACCAGAAGACGTCTCGCTTGTCGGGTCTTTCGGGTTGAAAACCGGCATTGCTCAGGCGCAGGGCATGGCAATCGACATTGCACTCACGATGCCTAAGTCCTTGTTCCTGCCAAAGGACTATCTCAACTATAGGGCGCTTTACAAGCGGAGCTTCTATCTTGCGTACTTGGCGCAGGCTCTCATTCCCGTGACAAAGAAGAACAACCTTCCTGTCAAGATCTCCTACTGCTACTTGAACGACGACGTGTTGTGCCCTGTGCTCAAGCTCGAGAGCATCAAAACAGACAACGAGGAGGACTTGAGCTTTCACAAAACCAAGTTCACCATCAACTTGATTGTTGGCTTCCCATACGGCATTTTTGACCCCAAGAAGCTTTTGCCAGACAAAAATTGCATCAGAGTGCAGAGCGACGCGGAGGAGCTTCCCCCTACTCCATACTATAATTCGTCCATCTTGTCGCTGACCACATACGACTACTACTTGAAGTTTTTGTATGCAAATAAAAAGGCTGCAGAGGCGTTCAAGGATGCCTGCACTTTGGGAAGATTATGGTTGCAACAGAGAGGGTTTGGCTCGTCTATTGTCAAAGGCGGTTTCAGCCACTTTGAATTCGCTATACTTTTGGGCGCTCTCTTGAATGGAGGAGGCGTTTCTGGTAACAAGATCCTCATGCAAGGCTTCTCTTCCTACCAGTTATACAAGGGTGCAGTCAAATACTTGGCGACAATGGATTTGTGCGAAGGTTATCTCTCTTTCACCAGTGAGATCGGTGAGAGTAACACGTCAAAGTATAATGCTGGGGCGGGCTTCAACACTCCAACCTTATTCGACAAAACCACAAAGTTGAACCTACTATGGAAAATGACCAAGTCTTCCTATCAAGTATTGAAACAGGAAGCTATCAACACTCTTGGTTTGCTTAACGATGTGGTGTACGACAGATTCGACCCCATCTTGTTGCAAAAGGTGCCCCTGGACTCCATGAAGTATGACTTGGTGTACGACCTTAATGTCACTGACGACCTTTATGACTCTTTCGGTGCCTTGGAAAAGATCACCTTCATCACCTTTGACAATTACATCAAACACAAAGTGTACTCTATTTTGAAGAACGCTCTCGCTGACAGGGTCACCAGCTTGGAGATCTCGAACGATTCTACCACCACCGTGTTCCCACTTACAAAAAGAAAGCCACTCTCGCAGCATAGCCACAAATACAGATTGGGAGTTCAATTGAATCCTGATGAATGCGACAAGTTGGTTACAAAGGGCCCGAACGACAACGACGAAGAGCAAGCTTCCAAGTTCCGCGCGTTCTGGGGCTCGAAGTCTTCGTTGAGAAGATTTAAAGACGGCACCATCCAGCACTGTGTTGTGTGGATTGCGGAGAATAATGAACCCGTTGTGTCGCAAATAATTCTGTATGCGCTTTCAACGCATTTCCATCCACTCATTTCCAAGAATTTGAGCACAAACATTCAAATTCTTAACAAAAGATTACCCACCCCGCTGACAGTGTCGGCCGCAGCACAAGGTGTATCTTCGACCACTAACTTCACCTTGTTGAAGACATCGTTTGAGAATCTCTCTAAGGTGATGTATAATTTGGACTTGCCTTTGGGTATCAAGTCTATGTTGCCTGCCTCCCCTGCCTTGAGGAACTCGTCCTTGTTGCAGCCCGTGCCATTCGCAATTTCGAATCCCGATTTTTGGAACGACGTTGTGTTGCAATTTGAAACATCGTCCAGATGGCCCGACGAAATCAAAGCAATGGAGAAGACGAAAACTGCATTTTTGTTGCGTATCAGCGATGTTTTAAACAAGGAATCCACTTACAGAACCTTTGTGACTAGAGATGACAGCATTCCTTTCAACGAGGACGTCACTCTCTTGAGCGTGCTCACCCCCGATGGCTACGGGTTCCGCATCAGAGTTCTCAGTGAAAGAGACGAGGTGTTGTACTTGAGAGCGGTGACAAACTCTGGCAACCAAAAAGCTCTTTTGCAGGATGTATACTTGAAGTTCAATCAAGTGTACATTGGCTCTGTCAAACACTTCAGAACCGTTAGCATTCTTTCGAGCAGCTTTCCCTACTACTCTCCCACCGTGAGACTATTCAAACAATGGTTGGATGCACACGCTCTTTTGCGCCACTTCACCGACGAGCTTGTTGAGCTCATTGCATTGAAGCCATTTGTGGATCCTGCTCCATACTCGGTGCCGCATTCCGTTGAGAAGGGGTTCCTCCAGATCTTGAGGTTCATCGCTTCGTGGAACTGGAAGGACGATCCTTTGATTTTGGACTTGTCAAAGCGTGCCGACGGCGCTGACGACGAGCTCGAAAACAAGTTGAGCGACAAGCTCACCATTCCGGGCTACCAGTTGATTCGGACCAACTTTGAAAAGATCAGGAAGACTGACCCTTCAGGAATGAAGATGCAGTTCTTCGTGGGCACAAGAGACGACCCTTCAGGCATATTGTGGTCTAATAATGTGTCGCTTCCCATTGCCAGCAGGTTGACCGCCTTGTCCAGAGCAGCCATTCAGTTGGTGAAGACCCAGGGTATAACAGACAAAAACATCGACTTGTTCTTCACCCCTGCGTTGAATGACTTTGATTTCTACATCAAGGTGAAGAGTGCCGATCTCACCAAATCAAGCGGCATCTCCAAACAAGGAGAGTACAAAAACTTGAATGTGAACCACACCGCATTCCCTGAAGATATAACCTCCAAGTACGACTTGACCACTGCTTTCGCAGATGAGCTCAACAGAAAGTTTGGAGACGTGATCATTTTTTCAGCCAGAAAATGCCCATCGCTCTTTGCCGAGTCGAGCAACGTGATATGTGGCGTGTTCATGCCTTCGGCCATGGCGAAGAAGAAGTTCCGTGTGACGTTGGGCGTGGACGTCAAGCCCACTGGTGAAGGAGACGAGGTTGTGATCAACAGAAAGGATGTCTTTGACCAGATCACCCTTTTAGGAGGTGATCTCATCAAGAGCATCAAGTTCAAAAAGTAATGTATAATAGAATGTAGAGGAAGGAGAATAGACAGCATTAGATGACATAGTGGTCGTAATACAGCATTGTCAGGATGTTAGTGGTGAAGGGTACATCATTGCCAGTGAGTACTGCGTATTCCCCACAAAAGCCTCATTCACAAGATTCTTAGACTCAAGCTCTGGCTGCAAACTCGAAAGACTCTCCCTACCCATGCATCAGGAAGACATCTTGCTTCCCTCCATGTCGGACGAGTTCGCCACACAACGATATCCCTCGGTGGAAGAAACACTCACCAACAATGCACGAGTGCTCTACCGCCAAAAGAAGCATTTTCTAGGCGATCTCCGCCGTCTCATGGGAACGCTCGGATTCATGCTAATAGGCATCGTCTACCTACGCGATTTGTCCTCCGTCTTCTTCTTCTTTAAGATCTTCCTCCACTACTTCCTAACCGACCCATTTCCTACACCACTTCCACAGCTCGTGTTCAGCGACGACTCGAAAAAAGAGCACGCCAAGTTCCTTCTCAACAGCGTCATTATGCTCAACACCTTGTCCTTACTCAGCCATTTGTTGTACGGAACATACACCCTGAGCAAGGCCCCGGATAGACAGCTCCATGGGGGCATGACCTTTCAGTTCATTGGAGAACGATTACCAGTCAACGTGTGGGAGCTTGTGCTCTACGACGTTGTGATATTCTGCTTGCAAGTGGTGTTCCATTGCATCACCTGCGGCTCAGATGACCTGGAGATTCTACTGTCGCTGAACGTTCCCTTGCAGGACATCGAAGGTGGCGACGAGACTGTGCAGCTGGATGTGCTTTCGGACGGCTACAATGGGATTGTGCTTTTGATGACGGTGGATGTCTTCGCCACGGTGCAGCGCGTGCTTCTGTTCAAGCGGACTGTGAGCGAGACTCCACAGCCCGGATTGAGTTTGCGCAACGGGCAGCTACAGGGCATCTTTGCGTGACCATCCACGAGTACGAATTATTCACTCGCAAGCACGCCTTGCAAGCACGCCTTGCAAGCAACGCCTGGCAAGAGAGGTCACGAGAGATTGAAGATAAAGTAATGGACTCGACCAGCGATCAAGATCGCATGGGCAGCATCAGCCATTCATTATCCTGATGTGATATACTATCCGACGTACATTCCTATCCTGGTGTACATCGTTATCCTATTCACTCGTTGATGCTTGGAATACTTCGGACTACCATGACAATTTTCAGTCTTCTTTAACAGGTTGGCACCCCAAAATATAACTCTACAGCTAGATCGGAGACTAGAAAATTTTCACAAAAGTCCTGTTCACTTACCGTCCTTATGCTTATCTGTGAGATGGACTGTGGGGACACCCGTGCACCGCGAAGAGAAAAGCGATGAGAAAAAAAATCTACTACTGACAAATGTCGAATATCGTGGGCATCGAGTACAACCGTGTGACCAACACGTCTTCCACGGACTTCCCCGGCCACTCGTCGGAGGACAACGCATGGGACACGGAGAAGTTCAAGTCCGACTTCCAGATCAGCATTTCCTACGTCGCAGGCAGAACCGCCAACTTCGACTTGATCAACATCGACACGTCCATAGCCAACGCCTTCAGAAGAATAATGATCTCCGAGGTGCCCTCGGTGGCGGCCGAGACGGTGTATGTGTTCAACAACACCTCGGTGATCCAGGACGAGGTGTTGGCGCACAGAATCGGGCTCATCCCGTTGAACGTGGACCCCGATGCATTGGTGTGGGTCGACCCCACGGTCGACGAGAAGGAGCGTTTCAACGACAGCAACACCATTGTGTTGTCGCTCGACGTGAGCTGCACAAAGAACCCGCATGCGCCCGAGGGATGCACCGACCCCAAGATTCTCTACAGAAACTCGAGCGTGTACGCGCGAGACCTCAAGTTCGAGCCCCAGGGCAACCAGGTGGAGCTCTTCAAGGACTCGCCCGTCATGCCCTGCGACCCCGACATTCTACTCGCCAAGTTGCGTCCCGGGCAGGAGATCTCGTTGCGTGCGCACTGTGTGTTGGGCATCGGGTCCGACCACGCCAAGTTCTCGCCCGTGGCCACGGCGTCGTACCGGTTGATGCCAGTCATTGACATCAAGGCGCCCATCGTGGGCGAGCAGGCCAAGCGCTTGCAGAAGTGCTTCCCCTCCGGCGTGATTGGCATCAACGACCAGGGCGAGGCCTACGTTGCCGACGCCAGGAAGGACACGGTGTCGCGCGAGGTGTTGCGCCACGAGGAGTTTGAGGGCAAGGTCAAGTTGGGCCGCGACAGAAGCCACTTTATCTTCAACGTGGAGTCCACGGGTGCGATGACGCCTGCGGAGATCTTCCTCAAGTCGATCCGCGTGCTCAAGAACAAGGTGGAGTACTTGAGACACTGCCCGATCGGCCAGTAACTGTACATTATAATTGCATATCATGAGAACAGGTACACCAGAGGTGCGAACAGTAGGTGCGGACTAGACTTAACAGCATAGTCAAGGTGCGCTACATGGAGATACAATTGATATAGTTGATACGTTGATACAGTTGATACGTTGATACAGTTGATAGGTTGATACAGGTGACAGTGGGTAGGTGTGGATTTGTGCTCTATTATACAAGCTGCTTTCTCGAGCCCTTGAAAAACAACTGCACGATGGTGATCTGCAAGAACGCCATTCCGACCATCAACGCCACCTCCAAGATCGAGAAGTAGTAGATGCGCAGCTCGGTGCTCTGCACCGTGGCCTGGTTTCTGTTGTTTCTCGTTCTGTAGTACTGCAACGAGCGCTTCAACTCGTCCAACTGCAGGTTGATCTTGTCGGCGGTTCTGCGCATGCTCTCGACGTGGGCAATGGGCTTCAGGTTGGGCTGCTCGGGCATCACCGCGCGGAAGTCCGACGCGGTGTCGCCGTCAAACTTGATCTCAAAGTCAATCACCTTCTCGGCAAACGTCGACATCTCGTTGGAGAAGCAGAACTCGTACTCGCCGGGGTGTCTGGCGGTGATCACCAAGTCGCCCTGCCTCTGTTTGGTTTCCGTCAGCATGACGTTGCCCAGGGGGTCCTTGATGGAGTAGTCGACGTCAAACGACCCGCCCTGCTGCACGGCAAAGTAGTAGAACACCTGGGTGTTGGGCTCGGTGGTGAAGATGTAGAAGCAGAGCTTTTCCTTTGCGGGGAGGTTGAAGGTCAACGCGGACGCCGCGATGAGCTGGACGAGGGCCAAGAGGGCAAAGCAGCGGATCAACATGGTTGTGTTTTCGTAGCCAGACGTGTCAGAAAAAATGGTTGGGTCGTGCGGGGCCAGACACCTAGGTGGAGGAACATACGTAGAGGAACATAGAGGAATAGGCGGAATTATAGGGAATTATAGAGAATTATAGAGAATTATAGAGAGTAGATGGAGGAATCCTCGTTAGAGAGTCGGTGGAGGCATTCGTGAAGGGAGAAGAATGGCCAGAGGAGCTGTGGCTGCGAACCGAGGAAGACGAGCCTACAGACCAATAAGACGGACCCAGAAGCACGGACCCAGATGTTGCTGAAATAAGAATTACCACTTCTTCGAGCTACCATTGATGTTGTGTGCTGTTCATTGTGTCATGGATGTAGAATTGGCGAGTCTGTTTGGACATTGGACCCTGGCTGCGAAACGCATTAGCACTTGTAGTAGCCATACAGAATCAAGAATTCAACTGGTGAAGCATGAAACCTGCGATGTTCGTGGCAGTAACCACAATTGACTTCGGACAGAGAAGCAGTGAAGACGGCCTAGGTGAACAAACACCGACCTGCACCGTTCACCAAGTCAACCTATACCATGCACAACACTGACATAGCTTGGCCAGACACTTGGCAGCGACCGCAAGAACAACTTGAGGTGGCGAAGGTATGGTGAGATGGTGAGGTGATGGGAGATGGTGTGAGATTGTGTGAGATGGTGTGAAATGGTGTGAGATGGTGTGCTGAGAGCTGTATGGTCCATGTATCCGTCCTATTTACAAAGTATATATCATGCGGCCCAGCTTGTCGAAGCCCACCGCTCTGTCGCGCTTCCGGTCGCGCCTGGACGCACCGTAGCGGAACCCCACATTACCAGATGTGGCCATGGTGAAGCGGAACTGCGTGTCGTCGTCCTTCCGCTGCTTGCCCACCACAACCGTGTTCTCGTGCACCTTCTTCTCCGCGTCGTCGCTGAGCTCCGACAACTTGGTCAACGTGGTGCCGGCCGGCTCGAGGTCAAAGAGCCGCGCGGCGTCCACGGGCCCGAACGGCTCGGACTCCGCGATGGTCAAGAACCGCTGGTGCAACGTCTTGTGCGGCGTGGGGATCTCCGTCAAGTTGTCCGCGTCCTTGGCCGCCTTGAGCGGGAACATCCTGTTCATGGTGGTGGCGAACGTCTCCAACTCGCGTGTGAGCGTGCCCTGCTGTTAGTATATGTTGCTATCCTCTCAGAAATATTGCAAAGTTTAACCACTGGTGCGTCTTCAAGACTAATCATATGGATCATCACGAAGGAGCCGCCACACATACCTGTTCTCTCCACTTCTTCTCGATCTCCTGGAGCCGCACAATGGCCTCCACGCGCGCAAGCTTGATGCCGTGGTCCTGGGCGATCTTCTGCGCCGACACCCCGCTCGACACCGCGCTGTGGATCTGCTGCTTCAACTCGTCGCTGACTACGGACGCGGTCTTGCAGTGGAGGTTCTGCGCAAACGGGTGCAACGCGGGGTTTCTGTTGCGCTCGGCACGGGTGAACGTCTCCTTGCCGGGCACCACCACGCTGTTGCCGTCGCTCACCACGTAGTTGGGCGTGTTGTCCTGCGGCGCGAAGTAGTACTTGTTGCGGTAGTACTCGCCGCGGATGTTGCGGGGGCCCAACCACGCCTTCATGTGGCGCTGGAAGTACGACGAGTGGTCCTTCTTGGGGTGCGACAACGGCACCACCTGCGCGCGGTAGCGGGGGTACGCGGGCACTCTCTTTGCCGTGCGGACGCTCTGGAGCTGCACGGCCAGCCGCTGGCTGGCGCCTAGGGGCCTCAGAAACATGTTGAAGAAGTTTTTTTTTCGCTGCTTTTCAAGACAATGTCGCGGACGCTGTCGCTGCCGTGTCGCATGTCGTACACTCCACCACCACTGTACCTACCACTACCCAACCCACCATACCCTCCACTCCACCCTCTAACTTCCTTCCCCTCCCAGTCCTAGACATTCTGACTGGATCGGTCAATTAATTAATCTAGTAGACTTGCAGTTCAATTCGCCGTTGCCGGTTATCTTGACGAAAGGCTCTCTCACTATGTGCACAACCTCTACACCTAAGCTAGGGCAGCTAGGGCAGGGCAGCTAGGGCAGGACAGCTAGGTAATCAGCTACGGTAGAGATATTTATAAAGCACAAATTAATGGAACACGGCTTGCACCGATATTCGCATGCAACCGACAATAGGTGGAGTTATATCTATGTTTGGTGCATAGCATTACTATTACCTATCACTGATAGATCAATTGTTGGAGGAAATACAATTAAAGTGTATTCGGTAGGTGGGTATTATACATTGTATTCGTTTCTCTGGTCGTTGCAAAATTGGTAGTATTACTGTGTTCGGCATTCATTCGCTTGGGTACCTTGAGCAGTCTGTTTGCAAAAAACGCGTAGCTTGGTATCTTCTCTTCCAAAATGGCACGCTCCGTAAAAATTCACAACTCGTCTCTCTTCACACAATCACCTCCACCTATACTTACATCTCTCCAATTGCCTCTCCTACTAGTAACCTCCGACTAGTATCCAACTAGTAACCTGTACCGGCTGTCTGTCGGTCTGTACGTGTCTCACTCCTGCACCACCGAACACAACACCAACATCATCTACAATGGATGGGCTCATGACAACGTTCAAAAAGTTGCGAGAACGGGTCTCGCCCGCCAAGCTCTCGTCCGGCCCGGCCCTCGAGGAGAAGGTCCGCGTCATCGAACGCGAGCTCGCCCGCAAGCGCAGAAGCTCGGTGGATGATCCATTCTACGACAAGAGCGAGAAGCACGCGCGGCCCAGCGCATCGTCGACGCGTGTTTTCTCGCCCGTGTCGACCGAGTCCACCGGCCAGTTCCTCCGCGACCACAACTTGCGGTCCGCGGTGTTGAAGGAGAAGTCGCCGCCGCCAGAGCGGCCCACCGAGCTCGACACGGCCGCCGGCGCCGTGGAAACGAGCGACAAGGTCGACGACGACGACGTCACGCTCGAGGTGCTCGAGGACATGCACAAGCTCGAGGAGTGCTTCCCCGTGTTGGCGGAACGGTACCGGTTGCTCGACAAGATCGGCGAGGGCACGTTCTCCACCGTGTACAAGGCGGAGGCGGTGGACGGCACGGTCAAGTTGGGGTCGCAGATGTGGAAGTCGCCGCCGTTGCACAAGACCAAGCGGCGGAAGGGCAAGAAGAAGAACCCGCTCGTGGCGTTGAAGCAGATCTACGTGACGTCGTCGCCCAACCGCATCCACAACGAGCTCCACCTCCTCTACATGCTCAGCGGCAACTCGCACGTGGCGCCGCTCCTCGACATCTTGCGCTACCAGGACCAGGTGGTGGCCATCTTGCCCTACTACCAGCACGCCGACTTCCGCGACTTCTACCGCGACCTCCCCATCAAGGGCATCAAAAAGTACATGTGGGAGCTCTTGCAGGGGCTCGACTTTGTCCACAGCAAGGGCATCATCCACCGCGACCTCAAGCCCACCAACTTCTTGTACGACCCGTTCAAGGGCAAGGGCGTGTTGGTGGACTTTGGCTTGGCCGAGAAGATGCCCCTGCTACTGTCGCCCGCGGGGCGCTCCTCCAACGCGTGCCCGTGCTTGTCCAAGGACAGGAGCTCCGTCAACAAGGCGTATTCCAAGCGCTTGAACATCAAGGCTGCATACCCCAAGGTGGACCAGAGGCCACCGCGCCGAGCAAACAGAGCAGGCACCCGGGGCTTCCGTGCGCCCGAGGTGCTTTTCAAATGCACCAACCAGACCACCAAGATCGACATCTGGTCCGCGGGCATCATCGGCTTGTCGCTTCTCGCGCGCAAGTTCCCGCTCTTCAACTCCCCCGACGACATCGACGCGCTCATGGAGATCATGTTGATCTTTGGCGTGGAGAAGTTGCAGAAGTGCGCGGAGTTGCACGGGTGCGGGCTCGAGTTGAGCGTGCCCGGGCTCCAGCTGTCGTCGTTCAACGGCAACCTCGTGAAGTTCTTGGCGCTGGTGTTGTTGCACGAGAGCCGCAACGAGTGCTTGCCCCCTGATAGCGTGATCCACGACACGATACGGTTCCTCGACGAGGGCAGCTCGATGCTTGTCAAGCCCTCGCTCAAGAGCCGCGATGGCGCGACCCCCACGGAGTACGACGACTTCAAGGCGGAGCTCGAGCGCTACAACGACCTCAAGCACTTGTTGCAGCTTCTCTACGGGTGTTTCAGCATGGACGCGACCAAGCGTCTCTCGGCAAACCAGCTCTTGAAGCTACCTTACTTCAGCGAGTTGGAGCCGCACATGGATGACGAGGTGATCTTGTGAACCCAGATTACCCTGCCTTCTACAGAGAAGATGCAGGCACGCGTTGAAACTACTTGCATGGCATCGCTGACATTGAGAATAGCATCGATGTTCGATGGTCGGTGATAAAGGTGAGATGAGAATGGCATGTTCGATGTTAGATTGTCGGTGATAAATGGTGAGATGATGAGAATGCAGATGGTGCGCCTAACTGTCGGAGCTGGAAACCAGTTCCGAACGGCCCCTTTTGCGCAGCGGCGCGTCGCGCTCTTCTCGTCGGTCCGACAGCGTGAACATGGCCTTGTTCCACTTGCGGTTGAGCTCGTAGATGAGCTTGTTCTGCTGGCGCAACGAGCTTTCAGCAGACAGCGGCACATGGGTCGGCAGCGGGAGCAGCGACGCGGGCAGCGGCGGCAGCGGCGACGACCGCGACGGTAGGGCGCCCTCGTGGGAAGATAAATAGTTGTGGATGGCCCCGCGTGTCGGCGACGGCAGCGGGAGTGTAGGAAATGGGAAGCGGGTTTCGGAAGACGCTGTAGGCGGGCTCGACGCGTGGCCGAGGAGCTCGATCTGGATGTCCTTCGAGAGAAGGAGCTTCTTCTTCAAGTACATGGAGTGCGAGATCGACGACGTGCGCAGCTTCTTCCTGTCGTCGTCGTGATCGGCATGCTCGTGCGCTAGCGAAAGCGGCAGCGGCGTCGAATCCTCGACCGCTTTAGCCGGCGACGCGAGCTTGGGCTTGACGTCTCGGTCGTATTGGAACTTGAAGTCCTTCTTCAAGCTGGACAAAAACGACGGCTTTTGCACCTTTTCACTCGACCGGCGCCGCCACCGCAACCGCGAAACCGTGTGTTCGCCCTCGGACTCCTCGTCGGACACAACGGCATTGGTGTTTCGGCGCATGACTACATGTCTGTTGAGCGAGTTGCCGATGGTGTAGTGATCGCGGGAAAAATCGCCCGGCGAAGCGCCTGCGCTCAAGGACGTGAGGCTGGTGTTGCTGTTGTTGCGCGTGGGACGCAAGAACGTATCGTCAATCGACACGATGGAGTTGCGGGGCAGGCCCAAGCTGATGATGGACATGCTGCGGCGGTTGGTGGAGTGATTCGAGCCAACCGAGTTCATGCTGGACGATCGCTGTTTTACAGGAGCAGCAGAGTTGCCGTGCTTCACGATCTGCGGGCTCGTGGACCCAGAAAGCGTTTCTGACGAGCTTCTGGGCGAGTTGGTGTTGCTGGGATTCATACCGACGAGATGGATATGAAGAAATGCCTGTTCGCCGTGCTGGCAATCGGGGATAGGCAGCAAACTGCGAGGAACAAGAGGTGCTGGGCGGCGGCAATATTCTTCTTTCTAGTTGCAACCTAGGTGCTGTTGACGATGGATAGAGTTGGGGTCAAAACGCTTTTAGGTAACGTCCTGCAGGCACACGCGATGGACCCTGGGATTCGGGACTCAGAGGGGACAGAGGGGAAGCGGACAGAAGCCGAGGGATTCCAAAAAGGGCGAGTGCGTTGATTGAATCGGCGAAACGCCAATTTTCGATTGTGGCTGCTGGTATGTAGGGAATGCCAGACAATGGCAGGACAAGTCGAGACTCCACACCGGATCTAGAACCATATTGTCCATCAATATGGCACTATGGTTGATCAGTTCTTGTTGCATCCTATTTCGGCTTCAAATATATCTATTTCGTGCCAGCTTATGTGGCAAGCACTGCAATTTCCACCACAGTTTCAAGACGACCAGATCAGTATGGCCGGCGCGTTGTGGTTTAGCACCGGCACTCTTAATTCCAACACGGTTGTATAGTGTAGTGGTTATCACTTTCGGTTTTGATCCGAACAACCCCGGTTCGAATCCGGGTACGACCTTTTTTTTGCGACTGCAGAGGTTTTCCGCGATGAGCATCTACTTAGCCGCAGCTCGAACTTTTTTGCTCCACAATGATCAGAACAATGTACGTTCAGCCCTCGTCCCCCCACCCTTGTCTGTGCCCTTACTAACGATAGAAAACCCAAGAACGCCCGTTCCAAAAGAGCGTTGGCCAAGAAGGAGGCCAAACTCGTGGAGAACACCAAGTCGGCGTTGTTCGTACCTGGTGCCACTGGTAGCAAACTTTTGCATGATGCTATGGTGGACTTGATGGCGTTCAAGAAGCCTAACGCCAAAAAGTTCTCGAAGAAGAACGAAATCAGACCGTTCGAGGATGCCTCCGGGTTGGAGTTCTTCTCAGAGAAGAACGATGCCTCGCTCATGGTGTTCTCCACCCACAACAAAAAGAGACCCAACACGCTAGTGTTCTCGCGCTTTTTCAACCACAAGGTGTACGACATGATTGAATTGTCCATCCAGGACAACGCCAAGTTGTTGAACGATTTCAAGAAGGTGACGTTCCCCGTGGGCTTGAAGCCCATGTTCACCTTCAACGGCCCTGCATTCGACTCGCACCCTGTGTTCCAGCAGGTGAAGTCGTACTTCATGGACTTCTACCGTGGCGACGAGACGGATTTGCAGGACGTTGCCGGCTTGCAGTACATTATCTCGTTGTCCGTGGGCGAGATCGAAGACCCCAACTCCACAACGCTACCACCCTTGCATTTCAGAGTGTACAAGTTGAAGTCGTACAAGAGTGGCCAGAAGATTCCCCGCGTGGAGGTGGACGAGATCGGCCCTCGCTTCGACTTCAAGATTGGCAGAAGAGTCGCTGCCTCGCCCGAGGCGGAGAAGGAGGCGTTGTCCAAGCCAAAGCAGTTGCAGGCCAAGGTGAAGAAGAACGTCGCGACCGACTTCATGGGCGACAAGGTGGCCAAGATCCACGTGGGCACGCAAGACTTGAGCAAGATGCAGACGAGAAAGATGAAGGGTTTGAAGGCCAAGTACGACCAGGTGGACGACGCCGAGTTCGACGAGGAGGACTACGTTGAGGACGAGCCTGCGCCCAAAAGACAAAAGAAATAAGCCGTGGTATCCGATGTATGGCATGGCCAAGATGGCATGACGTTGTCGAGCAAGGAAGTACCAGGTGAGCAGGAACTCCAACGGTTTGGTGAGTCAGGCGAGCGACCTTGGTAAGTCTGTTGTGAGCCGGACCAGAGACATACGTCGACACCAACTGTTCATGGTCTACTTCGTTGTCTCGCATGGACGTTGTCTAGCATGATGTTGTCTAGTATGATGTTGTCTAGCATGGACGTTGTCTCTAGCATGTACGTTGATTTAACTCCACATAATTCATGAAGCGTGAGTAATCTGTAAGCACAATCTTTATCTATTTTCATCTCCAGATTTTTATTTACGTTGCGATTTCCAGTTACCTTTGCCTATGGTCGCAGTCTGTATAGGCCTGCGCACTGTAATTTTTTGTTGATGTCTACAATGTCTTCTCTTTTCAAGCCAAGGCAGTTCGACTCGGACTCCTTGGTCACGGGACGCAGCTTCTTGGCCGACTCAACCACCGAGGTCCCCAACTTCGCTTCCTTGGCCAACACCACGGCTTACACCGGCACAGAATTAACGAAGAACGACAAATACTGCGTGTCCAAGCTCCCAGCGCTCCCGCCCGTCTTAGCCACAACAAGTGCCGGCAGCGAGATATTGAACGGCTATGTCGACAACGCCACCAAGTGCTCGCTAGTGTTGAGCGAGCACGCCATCAACGTCTGGCCCCACAACTCAACAGACATTCTGCCGCTCACCTTCGAGTTCCCACTCGACGAGAGTGCCGACGAAGCAATGCAGTTGGCGATCTTGACGCTGCCTGCGCCAGGAACCACGCTAGACCCCGGCTTGGTCATCATCAATTCGATGGCAGGCAACGTGAGATTTTACGAGAGCGTCCAGCACGCGCCTGCGCTCGGCTTGATCAACAGCAAACTAATAGAGACCTCCATCAGTCTCGGCCAAGGCGAGTACATCACCCTCGCCGAAAACGTGGAGCCCGCAGGTATTGTGGTGGCCACCTCGTGGCGTAGAGTGGTGCTTGTGTTGTTGCGGGACTACAAGGGTGCGCCCAACTTGTCCACTCTCGAACTCATCTCACCCTCCAAATCGTCGAGATTTTTGGGCTGGCTCGGCTCGCAGGGTGATGAGATCACCGACGACATTGTCTCGGTCAAGCTGGGCAGAATCTCCAACCACGGCTCAACACAAGAAATCGTTGTCCAAGATGCAGCAGGAACGTTCAAGCTGTTTTTGTTCCAGTCGTCATCGACTGGTGCTCCCTTCATCGACCGTAGAAGGACCATCCTGTACAAATTGTCGTCGTACTTGGTGAATAACATCGATGGCTTCATTCCGGGCTCCGTGTTCGACATCAAATTCCTCGACCTCTGGCCGTTGTTGCGTGAAGACGTCGACATCTACACCGCGTTGGTCTGCGTTCAGAGCTCCATGCAAGGTGTGGATGAGAAAAAGCTCCTCTTGCTCACGTTGAAGATCAACTCGAGCGGCGTTATGGTGTTCGGGTCCCACCAGCTACCCGACCTGAGCAACCCAACGTCGTCCAAACCCAGGCTATACATTCCAAAACCAGGCACTACTGCATTCGTCATTGTCGGCAAC
The DNA here is from genome assembly GCA_030573355.1 of Helenozyma rhizophorensis. Classification (NCBI taxonomy): domain Eukaryota; kingdom Fungi; phylum Ascomycota; class Pichiomycetes; order Serinales; family Metschnikowiaceae; genus Helenozyma; species Helenozyma rhizophorensis. The sequence continues at coordinate 50,604 of JAJMDD010000027.1, forward strand.
TCGGTGATTTTGGCCGACCTCAACACGGTCAACAAGCCCACCGCTCCTGGCTTTCTGTATTACGAACCTAAATGGGAGGATGTGATCAACTTCAAGTCGTCGGTGCAAATCATTGGCTCGGGATACGAAGACGGCGTAGCCGCAACTTCCAACCCGTCTTTGGTGCTCATCACCAAGGGGTACGGTGTTTTGCGTATCGAGAGATTTGAAGACACTGAAGCCCAGAAGGTCGAAGAGGAAGGCGATCCGACTGATCCCGTCTACATTCTCAAGTCGCACATACAGCAAGCCGTGTTCTACCACGAGTCGGCCGCTTTAGACTTCGATGTGAGCGCAGAGTACCCTGTCGATATTGCTACGCAGGCCACTACTGCGGTCGTTTCGGAGATCTTGGACTCTACCTCAGCTTACCTTCCGCCTCTTTTTTCCAGCACCAGAGATTCATTTGCGTTGAGAATCGAGCTCATGATGCAGTTGATTGACTACGTGAAGCGCAATTTCGACAACTGCTGGTTTGCTGTTTTGCCCGAAATCGTCGAAGCATTGGAGAAGCTAAAAGTTGCGCTGAATTTGTGGACCTTCGTCGATGCAGACACCCAAGAGGCTCAACTTTTGAAGATTAGGTTGACTCGTATCATCAAAGAAAAGAAGTTGGCCGGTCATGGAAAGGACGTTGTTAGATCGTTCTTCACTTATGGCGTGAGCAACATATTGATTGTCTTAACTGACCTTGTTGAAACGTTGTTCAATGAAAACTCGTCATTACCTTCGTTGATCAAGATCTTGAAGTTGACTTTGCACGACGCCGTTTTCGTGACCGAGCAAAAGTACATTGCAGGTGTTCCAGAGATCCCGCCTCTTAAGTTTTGGATCTTCAACACCAAGTTGCTCATTACTGCTGAGGAGGTTTACACGAAGACTTTTTGCGAGAACAGTAAGGATTTCCAGTATTTGAACTCGCACCAGGGGCGCCAAGATTTGAGTGAACTAACGGAAACTTTGTACTACCTAGTGACTGCTGCCATTCAGTACATGCAAGACACAGAAAACGACCAACTTGAGGGATATCTAGAATGGTATAATCTGCGAAAAGGTGCATGGGTTGGCGCGTTGCTCAAGTATGGGTTGTCTGATCAGGCAATGACAATCACTGAAAAGTACCACGACTTTTTCTCTCTTGCAGCTGTCCTTGACAAGGAGAGGGAACAAAGATCTCCCGAGTTCATTCAAGAGAAGATCGACGAGTTCATAAACAGGTACGGATACCTGTTTGCGTCCAAACTTTTTGATTATTACATCAGAAAGGACAAGCTCCAGAATCTTCTTGAGTTTGAACACTACCAGGAATTACTTGAGCAATACTTCAGAAGTAATCCGAGAAACTCGAATTGCGTCGCGTGGATCCATCACCTCTTGCACAAGAACTTCACAGACGCAGCGAATGTCTTGATGTCCTTGTCATCCGCAAAAGAAACCGACAACCAAGAGGCCAGAGAGTTCAACTACTCATTGGCAAAATTATCGGCCGTTGCAGCCAAGTTCGAGAACCCCGATAGCGTTGACGTACCAGTTCTTGACGAGATTACAGTTGACGCCGAGAACAATCTTGTTGTCATTCGCATTCAAAATAAGCTCCATCACACCATTTTACAATACGTACAGGGAAAGAGAGAGCTTGTGAACTTTGCCTACTTCGTCGAAAGTTTTTGCAACAGCAACATACCGCATGATGACCTCTTTGAGGCCATAGAGCCCTTCTTCCAGCGATTTGTCGACCAGAAGCCGCTCTCGAAAGAACAATTGATTACCTTGTTGTCGTCCATCGCTCCAAAGCCTCCGTTTACAAAGGTTTTTGCGGATGCCCTCATTGTTGCGTCCCTGATCAGTAACGATAAAGTCTTCCACCAGCAAGCCAGCGAAGTATGGCAAAAATTGTTGGTGTTCACGGACGACTGGAGGTCTCTTTCGGACACTAGCGACAACACCGACGAGGTAAACAAGATGAAAATACGAGACACAGCTCTCTTTTCTACAGTCTTCGAGGTCAGGGAAAACAGGGAAATTATGGACCTTTTGGACGAAGTAGTGAAAAGCGCCAGAATCGGCGACCAGCGCACGGAGGTGGGGCGTCTTCTTGAGACACTCCTTGACTCTACTGCTCTCGGTTTATGGATCGAAACCGTCAAGGCTGAGGCGCGCTAGCATTCTCCATTCATTCATTATATATTGGTACATCATTAAACAAAGCATCGTTCATCAAGCTGTAGGGTTCTCGTCCTTGTCTAGGTTGATTCTCACCAATGTCTCAGGCAAAGGAGTTTTCGAATCATAGTCACCGGAGCTATACTTCCGTAGCCCCAATGAAGCCAAAGATATGGAATTCACAACGTTTTGCCAGTTTGAAAGTATTAGGGCGACGCTCTCGGCGCCGTTTGCCATAGTGTCGAGTTTCTGCTCCAACAGCTCAAGCTGGTCTGCTAGAACGCCAGTGAAATTCTTGAGTTCCTGAAGACTTTGGATCTCCTCTCTTTTCTCTTCAATCCTGAGCTGAATATTCATGGAGAACGTGTAGTATGTTTTGATGCGCGTGAGAGTGCAGGTACATATCATGAGAAGAGAAGACCAGAGATCAGAGACGGTCAAACATGGAGCAAAATCAACGTGGATAAGCAAAACTTGAATTGAATTACATTGTAATGGTTAGCAGTGAGTGACCGATCATAACTGGATTATCTGAAACTTTGGTTATGTGATAGCGATCAGTGCCAGATACCTCAAACATCAAAGTATGAACTAAGGTGTACACAACGAGACGACGACGAATGTAAAAGTCTATTGTTCTTTCCCTTTTGTCTTATACTGGGTTGGTTGCTCAAAGATAGGCAGATCATGAGTTGGGGTAACGTGCAGTACCAGTGTTTACTTGCAAGTACACCATGGCCCGGCTCTCAATAGGTTCACAACACTTTCAAATCAAGGAACGAAGGGCAGGCCTTGCACTATCACATGCAAGAAGAGTGCTGCAATTGCCGGATGCGGAGGGCCAGCTAGAAGTCGATGAGGAGGAGCCCACGGCTGAAGAGAAGCTTTTGAGACAGAACAAGCTTTTGGCCATGAGGAATTCCGAAATGGCCCAACAGATTTCCGAGATGGAATCGACCATCAGCTCTTTAGCGAGAGACAATGCGTTGTTGAGAGAGGAGGTGGAGGCAGCGCAGAAACCAGCCAGTTCCAATGCGCTAGAAGTGCATTTGGACAGCATCGAAAAGACACTCAAAAACAATTTCAGCGGCACGTTGCTGCTACTCCAACAGATAAGGGAAGAAGAAGGCTTGACAGAGACGTTGGCCCCGCCAAAATTGGACGATGTTCTCAACAGCAATGTAGCGACATCGACGCCCGAGACTGAAGGAAAGTTTTTTGTGGACTTTACCACGGAAAAGCCCACCAAAGGTGAAAACGAAACCGGGATTTCTTCAGCATCTTCGTCTGCGGACTTGGCTATGATGGAGGGCGAAACAGGCACTGAGGACAACGTTGGCAAGCAGATCCTAGACGATATACCTGGTAAGACCGTTGAGGAGGTGACTAAGAAAAACAAGAGGAAGCCATTTTTGGACTTCTACGGCGAGCCTCTCGCAAAGGTAAAGAAACCAAGCACGGACGCCGTAACTTCAACGCCAACAACAGAAAGTAAGAGCATTTTGATCGATTCGCTCGACATCGAGCCCGAGAAGAATGACAAGGTGGTTGCGCCAAAGAAGAGACGGGCGCTAACAAACATCACCAACACTAGAAGGCGCATGCCGAGAAAGGCAGCCGTCAGCTCGTACAAAGAGAGCGATGCCATATTCGACTTTGTGGACCAAGACGAGTTGTTGGCGCAAGCAAAAGAGTCAAAGCTGCGCGGATGATTATTCAATGCATTCAACGCTACAGCTATACACTCATGCTTTGAGGCTATACACTCATGGCCATCTTGATGGTGCTCTGGGGATTGTACCCCACAATCTCAAAGTCCTCGAACTTGAAGTCGTCAATGTTGGAGATTTCGCCCGCTCTGTCTTCTTTGATGACCAACTTGGGGAAGTCCGTTGGGGTGCGCTCCATCTGCTTCTTGAGCGCTTCTATGTGATCCATGTACACGTGAGCGTCGCCCATTGTGTGGATCAACTCGCCGCAGTCCATGTCGACCACGTGAGCAATCATCTTGGTCAATAACGCGTACGATGCAATGTTGAACGGCACGCCTAGGCCCATATCGCAAGACCTCTGGTAGAGAAGGCACGACAACTTGGGCCTGGCCTCTGTTTTGGTCAGCTTGCTCGAGCCAGCGTCTGGGCTGGCCTTTGGAAAGCTCACGTAAAACTGGCAGAACATGTGACATGGCGGCAACGCCATCTTGGCAAAGTCCGGAGGATTCCACGCGCTCAAGATGATGCGTCTATCGTACGGGTTCGTTCTTAGCTTTTTGATCACGTCCTGAAGCTGGTCGAAGCCCTGGCCGGCGTAGTCGGCGTCGCAGGTGGTGTATTCGGCGCCAAAGTGGCGCCACTGGAAACCGTACACCGGCCCCAAGTCGCCTTCTCTGCGGTCGGTGAGGCCCATCTTGTCCAAGAACTCTCTCGAGCCGTTGCCTTCCCAGATCTTCACGCCTTTCTCCGACAACTTCTTGGCGTCCGTGCATCCCTCCACGAACCAGAGCAACTCGTGCATTATGCCTTTGGAGAACACTCGCTTGGTTGTAAGTAGCGGGAAGGTATCATTCGAGAGATCGAATCTCAACTGGGGAGGAGCGAAAAGAGAGACCGTTCCCGTTCCGGTCCGGTCTGGCCTGTGCTCTCCCTCTTCGATAATGCGCTTGCACAAGTCGAGGTAGGCTTGTTCTGCTGGGTTAGGACTGACGGTCATGGCGATGAAGTTGTGAGTACGAGACGCGTTTTGTGGAGTGCAGGACGATCCACCACCATCACACAAGTACACAAACTACATAATATGAAAAGAAGACTTGGTCAAGCAATTAATGTAGTAATAGTCAACAGGTAGAAATAGTAAACAGGTAGCTTCGCTAAGTGAGATCAATCAGAATCAAATCATACGGTACATCTACTTCGTAGTCGTACATCGTAGGTCCCACTCAATAGTTCGCACCCATAGTTCGCACCCATAGTTGCACCCACAGTCCAACCTGTTCGCACCCATGTTTCGCAACTCACAGTTCGCACCCATAGATAATAGTTCGCACCTTAGTTCAAATAGTAGATCTGTTTGTGCAGATCAACTGTTGACATCTTCTTCAGAAGTGTTGGTCTACACGTAGTATAAAGTAGTCATATATTGCTATAAGTTACGCTATAATTTAAGCCTTCTTCTCACCGAAGACGGCGTCAGAGGCCTGCTGCAAGAAACCCTTGTCGCCGGATCTGGAGCTGTCACCAACGACGTTGTCGACGGTGTCGGTCACCTTGTCCTTGGCAAGCTCGGGGGTGGTCTTCTGGCTGTCAGGCTTAACAGCAGAGGAGATTTTGGAGGAGATATCTTTGCGGCCGGTGTCAGACATTGTTTTTTGATTGTTTGATGGCTTCCAAGCAGCGAAACAACCGCCCTTATATAGCCAAAAAACTTAGTTCCCAAGCCAGGTGTTAGCAACCATCAACCGTGAAACTCGCCATTCTGCAGGACGTCATATACTTGGGTTGCTGTTGCATGTGTGGCGTGCAGACGCCACGCCTAGAGTCACTCGGGTCGTCGGGCCGCGGGTAAATGTTGAGCAATCGAGGACAAACGGAACATTGCTGTGGTGGCCAGGCCAGGTAATTCCGTGGCAAGTCGCACAAGCGCATGAGGTCGCTCGACACATGCCAATGTCGTTCTAGGTGACCATTGGCCCGGAAGCGAACATGATTAGGAACCCTTGTTTGCCCTCGATGGCTTTAGAGCGGCGTGGAAGATGTCTTGCACAGCCACCCCGCAATTTAGCCAGACCGCACGTAGCAATGGTCAGCCCACGCCAGAAATAGACAGGGCCTGTGATTTCTAGGCAGTCATGAGTAGCTTTGAGGGAATTATGAGCTGTCATGAGCAATCATGAGCACTGGTTACAATTGCAACCAGCGGAAATACTTGAACCATTTGGGTTCCACCATGATGCACTCCGATTTGGCAATCTCGATCGGGCGCGTGCCGTCAAAGGGAAAAGTGTGCAACGTGCCGGAAATCACCACCTTGCGGCCCTTGACCTCCGTCACCTTGGCTCTCAACACCACCGTGGTGTCGGGCTGCGCCTGCTCGTTGAAGTCGATTGACAATTTCGCAGTCACCCCACGTTTCGAAGGTAGCTTCGAAAACCCGGCCATGCAGAGCCCTTCGTCGAGAATCGTAGCCGACACGCCGTTGTGGATCTGCCCGTCCTGGCTCACGAGTTCTGAGCCCAAATGGTAGAATCCTGTAAGCTCTCCCTTCTCCTCGTTGATGAAGAGAATCGGGTCCACCTCGAAGAGGTTGGGCCCGAACAAGAGTCCCGACCCCACGTGGTTGGGCTTGTGCTGCTCGGGAAACGTCTCGCTCGTGTATATTTTGCGGAGCGTGGGGTCGTTGTTCAACTGCTGGTAGAGACTGGACTTTTCGATCTTGTGCATCGCCTCATCGTTGATGTCGGTCAACTTGCGGGGCGTCCACTTGCCGCGGCGCCACTCACTGGGAAAGAACGCGAAGCCCGCTCCAAAGGCTAGAACGGGTGTGGTGAGGCGGGTGAAGGTCCTGACGAAAGACATGGTGTAGTTGATGTAGTCACGTGCGCGATCACCAATCACCACCCCACTATCACCACCCCACCCTGTATCCGTGATCAATGCTCCGCCAGGTCTAATGTGCGCCAGGTCTAGTCAACAAGGCTCATCCTCCAAGCAGTATCGTTCACACAGTTGCAGATGCCCACTCCTCGAACTGGTCTCCCCCACTTCATTCGTAAACCCCCTCGTAAATTCATCATAACTCATTTGAATTCATTGGTATTATTTCCACCTTCATTCGCATTCATTGTAAATTCATTCAGCAAATTAATATATCACGACGTTGGACCTTCAGCTCGTAGCTCCAGTAACGGCATCGCCCCACATGCAGTACCGATGTCAAATCAGCCCTTAGCACAACCAACTATCTAGGCGCCACCGGCACAGCGCAATAGCATGGCCATGTCTTCGCTACGAAAAGACTACTCCTCGTTGAGAAGACAACGACATACAGGGGTGGTGCCGCAGAATTCGCTAGCGAGTGCGGTCCAGGCAATCCAAGTCCCCACTGTCGACACGATAAACCGCGGCAAAACGAGCATTGTGAAGCCGCCGGCGGTCAAGCAAGTCCAGAGGTCGCAGGACGTGCGGACGTGTTTCTTTTTGCCCATCGCAATCCAAGACAGCGGCCTCACAGAGGACCCGTTGTGGGTAGTATCCGTCAAGAGCGTAGACCACAACGGCACCAAGGTCGCTGCCGAGTATCGCAAGGAGTTCGAGCTCTGTGCGTCGAAGGACGGCGAGTTTCTCTTCTTCAAAACGGAGTTTGCTTACATGGACAAGATGGTGATCCCGCGGGGCACCCTATCGGAGGCTAGCTTCTGCGACAGCCAGTGCTTGCTTCTTCTCGAGAAGCGCTTTGGCTACTTCTGGATCGAGTTCTACAACGACAAGGCCCCGTTGCGGGACTTTTTGCGCCGGCACGCGGCCTGGGTCCAGAGCCCTACCGAGCGCCTTGACGCTTCAACACTTCTCTCTGCCTACGCGCACCAAGTCAGAAAGAGAAAGTTTGCGCAGCAAGACCCCGAGACCGTCGTCCACACCCCAGTCATCTTGTCTTCGCCCCCAGTCATCTCGTCTTCACCCACAGTCACGTTGTCTTCACCGGCGAAGCGCACACAATCCCCCGAGTCTGACGGTATTCTCCAAAATGGCCTCCTTTCAACTCCCCAGTCCGACAGGGTCGTGCTCACGAGGCAAAGCAGGTCAGCCACCAAACTATTGAGAGACGAGGCTGCGAAAGAAGACAATACCGTGGATTCAGAGCGTTCGAGGACGCCTTCGATACCGAGGCCCGAAGATGCGGAAGTTGTTGAGAGAGAAACACCCGCCGATTTTGATCCGCCGCTACAGTACACGCTAAACAACGGCAAAAAGTGTTCCATTGCATATAACGACTTCAAGACCTTGTACAACAACGACTGGATCAACGACACCTTGATTGACTTCTTCATTGCATACGAGAAGGACGACGCAATCAACAATCTCAACCTGATTGGCGAGCACGACGTTTATGCCCTCAACTCGTTTTTCTTCACCAAGCTTCTCTCCAAGCCCGAGGAACAGGAGACGCCGGACTACTACGGGAATATTAGGCGGTGGTTGCTGAAGGTGGACCTCATGAGCTACGAGTACGTGATTATCCCGGTAAACGAGAACTCGCACTGGTATTGTTGCGTGATCAAAGGGTTGCCCCAACTATTGGACCATGCAAAGAACGGTGGAGATGTCAACGAAAGAAAGCTCCTTACGGAGATTTTTGTCATCGACTCGCTACGTCAACGGCACCCGAATATCGCGCAGCCCTTGCGCACCGTGCTCGTGGAGTATTGCAAAGAAAAGCATGGTGTCAATGTCCCCCCGAAACTGATTCGCTTCTTTTATGCTCAAGTCCCGCGGCAACGAAACTTCAACGATTGTGGAATTCACGTTATCTACAACATCCGAAAATGGTTGAGCGAACCGGCAATATGTGAGGTGGTTTGGAAGAAGGGTAGGAAAAAGGGCGGCTCAACATACTACTCCGCAACAGAAAGGGACAACATGAGACAGACATACATCGATAAGCTATTGGCTTTGCACAGCCAATTTATCGCAAAATCTCAGCTTGAAAAAGAGGCGGAGAACGCTCACTCGGATGATGACATTGAGGAAATATCTTACAACCCGTCGAAATCTAGTCAGGAGGAGAATTCCGGTTTGGAAGAGAACTCAAAGGTCGGGTCCAAAGAGAATTTAGCTGCAGATGAGGGAAAAATTCCGAATGGAGAAAATAAGGGCGGTGTGGAAGAGAGCTCAAGTGAGACGTCGGCCACTCCTAACGAGTGTTTCGATACAGATAACAATGGCAAAGATAGCGCAAACACCTTCATTCAGTCTTTGGAACCATCGCGACGCACACTCGATCCGAGAGCATTGAAAGACGAACTTTCCAATGCAGTTTCACCACCCATTTTGCAGATAGAGCATCCACAAATCCGGCGCCTCTGCTTGAAGAGTGTGCTCAAACGTCACACCATTGATTTTTTCAATCGTTTGCTCACCGACCATTCCAAGATATACACCGAAGAGCAGCAACGTGCTATTGTTGATTTCGCTGACAAGTTCAACTTTTTTGACCCTTCTACGGATAGGGCCCAGTGTGAAATTCTCGCCAACTCGTTGATCGCATCACTTGCGGCCCCTCCCGCCCCGATGGACGAGCCCTTCGTAATACAAGATCCCGATGACAGCGCTGGCGAGCTCAACAGAAGCGTTAACGATTTGCGGATTTCCCATGACATACCCATCCACCAAACGCACAGAGAGCGCAACGAGACGCCAGAAGCTACTCGACGCTTCTTGAAGGAGGTTGAACAAGATTCTCCGCTTCGTCGCCGAACGAGAAACGGTAAATTATCGGAGCAGTCTGCATCAGGCTACGAGAGCGATGTCGAGATCGTGGAGGACCAAATATCAGAAGGGGTCCTGGCCGAAGAACGACTGAAATCGAGCCCCAAGAAAGAGAATGGAGAAGGAAGAAGCGAAATCAAATTGCTGCCTGCTCATGAGGATGTCCAATCTGGATCGGTAAGCTCCACGGAAAGCGATGACGTGGTTGCCCAAAAAGAAGTCGTCACTATTTCTGACGACGAACGTATCTCTACAAGAGTGCGTAGCCCTCGGCTGAAAATCACTTACTTAGCATACAGTTCGCCCAAGCGGCGCCGCGTGGAGGAGAGTCGGCTGCGAAGGAGCTATCATTAAATTGCATATAGTCGCACCCAAGGCGCGTAATAAACCATAACCGAATCATTTCGTCATCTGTCATCTTTCCGAATAAGCCTTCATACAAGCTGAAGAGATTCTTGTCGCCATGCAACACTGGGATGATAAACAAAGTGAGCCCTCGACTCCAATAAACCAAATTGGTGAGATCCCGGCACTTCCACCGAAAGATAGCCTAGTCCAATCTCCCAATGACGGTCCGCCTTTACCTCCACGCGAAGAGAAACCGACATTCCACCCAATTTACTCGTTGAACCCTTTGACATCCACGATGTTGGCCTTTAGGCAAAGTGAATTGTATGCTTCCCAGGGTATGGCAATGCACGCAGATGTGTTTGCGAACTCTTCATGCGACCTTAGGAAGAAATTTGATAACTTGGAAGGAGAAAACGAGTTCTGGCTCAGTATTGTAAATGACTACAGCGACGAGTATGTCCGCAACAACCAGATGGGCAAAGTCGAGGAGCAGATACTACTTGGGGTACCCACAAATGTCAGAGGAATGGTCTACTTGAAGACAATGCAAGTCAAGACGTGCATGGATAGCACCAGCTATAACAGTTTTGTGAAGCGAGCGAAGCTAGCCAGTTTCGAGTCTGGCGACCAGTTTCTGTCGTTCGAGCCTGAGCTCTCTCAAATAATGCAGGTGTATGAATACTGTTTGCTGGAGACCTCGCCGGCAGTTGCACCTGCCCTGAGTAAGACCGTCAACAAATTTATCACTGGAGCTGCACCGCTAATCATGGCAATTGAGGGTCTTGAAGCACCAGAGACGCTCGCTATTCTCCTTAAACTCACGTCTGTGTACTCCAGACTAACGAAAGAAGAGTACTACTATAAGAGCAATAGGGCGTTAGAAGATCTTGTCAATGACGAGTTTGTTCACATCACTAAACAAGGCATCGACTTGACGAAGCTCTATCAGGAAATCCTTACTGCATTCTTCTTGTCGAAGGCAAGTATAGAGACCTTGAGGAGTGTGTTGGATCTCTTGATATTTGAGGGCTTCGACTTCCTCATCCGCTTGACGTGCGCTAAATTTCAAGAGGAGAAGGACGCCATTTCCGCTCTCAGCGGAGACAAGCTTGCAGAATACCTTTTTGCGGAATCTTTCATCAATTCGGTGTCGTTGGATACATTACAACAGAGCTTGAAGGTTGAACTCCCGATTGTCAAGTACGAGAACGAGTTTCATTTGATGAACGCAAACACTATCAATGACAACGAGCTCACTAACTTGAAGGAAACCAATCACGACCTCGCTCTCAAAATCGCCGAGTTGAGAAAGAAAAGCGAGAACTTGAAGAAAACACATGACGAGATTCTCACTCAGAGCCAAGAGTACTCGACCAAATTGGGCGACGCTGAAACCAAGAGGATAAATTTGGGCGAGCTACGCACCTCGCTCGAGGAAAAGTATGCTCAACTCACCATGCAAGAGAATCTTACCAATACCATCAAGGCGAATCGAGACATCTCCAAGGGCAATTCCGAGTTGGAGCTACAAATTTCCGAGATGGAGAAGAAAATTGAAAGCAAGAGGGCCAAGCTTGCGAAGGCGGCCAAGGCATGAGGAGTACCAGGATATATCGTCTCTTATCTCACGAAATTATATGTTTAGAGCCTCTACATTTCGCCATCTTGGAGACTCACCTACTCCACCTGCAGTACGCCGGTTAGCATCGCTACTCACCTGATCTCATTGCTCCACTTCGAGTCACACCATACCGGTAAAATAATTTCTCCGATGGCAAACGAATCCGTGGGAGTTGTGGGAGCCGGGTTGGTCGGCTGTCTCGCTGCTTTGGCGTTTTCCGCAAAAGGCTACAATGTGACACTCTTCGAGATGAGACCCGACCTCAGGAACGATAGCAGCCTGAAAAAAACGTTGCGCTCCATTAATTTGGCTGTCAGCGACAGAGGCATACGCGCACTTCGGTATGTGGACGATTCAATGGCCGACAGAGTGCTTCAGCATGTGATTCCTATGAAGGGAAGGATGATTCACGATGCGACCGGAACGAAACAAGAGTCACAGCTCTATGGGTTGTTTGGCGAAAGCATCAAGTCTATCGACCGCCTATTCCTAAACAAAGTGCTATTGGGCGAGTTGGACTCGGCGAACGTGGCTTCAAAGTTCGGATACAAGTTGGTATCAGTGAGTGATGTCAGCGACGCCGGGAAGCCAACATTGAAGTTCACGCACGGCGATACCACCGAAGAGTTCACTTTCGACTATGTCGTTGGCTGTGACGGGGCGCACTCTCAGTTCCGATATCAGATGCAGAAGAGCATGAGGATGGACTTCTCTCAGAAGTACATCGACATGCAATACTTGGAGCTCTCGATTCCGCCGGTAGCCGGAAAACTGGCCGAGGACGCCGAGAGATTTTCCATAGACGCCAACCACCTTCATATCTGGCCCAGAAAGGACTACATGTTGATTGCGTTGGCCAACGGCGACGGGTCGTTCACGTCTACATTTTTCAGCCCGTGGAAACTCATAGAGTCGATCAAGTCAGCGCAAGAGTTCACCGCCTTTTTCAAGCGCAGTTTCCCTGACGCCTTTGAGTTGATTGGAGAGGACAGCTTGAGGTATGCCTTCGAGCACCAGCCGCGAGGTCTGCTCATGCAAGTATCAGCCGGTCCGTACGCCAGTCCCAACGGGCGGGCCCTCTTGCTTGGCGATGCTGCACACTCCATGGTTCCATTTTATGGCCAGGGAATGAACTGTGGCTTCGAGGATGTGCATGTGTTGATGAAGCTTATCGACGAGCAGGGGGATGCACAAGCGGCGTTCAAGGCGTACACGGCGGCCCGGAAGGAAGACTTGGACACCATCTGCAAGTTGGCCTTAGACAACTACTACGAGATGTCGACGAAGGTGACCAGTCCTTTCTACTTGTTGCGCAAGAAGGTGGACTACTTTCTCGGGAAGTATGCCAACGGGGTGTTGTTCCCGTGGGTGCCCATGTACTCGATGATCTCATTTCGTGGGGACATTCGGTACTCGGAGGCAGTGAGGATCGAGAAGCGCCAGGCCCGCGTGCTCAACTGGATCCAGTACATTGCAGTGGGAGGAGTTGCGGTTGCGGGTGCGTGCAAGGCGGCGCAGTTGTGGGGACATGCGAGACATTAATGTGATAGCGGAGTCCAGTGTCTACCACGGAGCACAGAGTATATATGATCAAAAATGCCCAATCGCCAGGGCGCCACCCATACAATGTAGCCAAGCCAAGAGATATACGTACCAAGCACCACGGACAGCCAAGTCAAGCGGATGCAAATCGACGTAGGGTAGGGTTGAAAGAGTGAGGGAACGGATGAAGAGAGGAAGAGATGTAGATGAGAGATGAAGATGAGATGAAGAGATGAAGAGATGAAGAGATGAGAGATGAGAAATGAAGAGTTGAAGAGATGAAGATGAAGAGATGAAGATGTGGATGAAGATACGAAGAGATGAAGAGATGGAGAGCTGGAAATATGTGAGAGGTGAGTTGGAGTGAATCGGTATGTGAGAACGAGCGGTGTGCACTCAACGAAGAGCGAAAATTCTGGAGAAGAAAAAGCACCAACACCTTGTACATAGACCCGATGTTGCGGCACACACTCAGTAAGCAGGTGCGGCCGTGCGGCATGCGCCTGTTCGGCGTGGCGGCGGCCCTCAGAAACGACATGAAGGGCAAGTCGCCCATGGAGGTGTTTTTCCAGACGTTTCGCAGCGAGGTCAAGAAGTCCAGCGAGCTCAAGGAGAACATAAAGGCGTTGCAGGACGAGACCGGCCGCGTGGCCGAGAGCGAGGCGTTCAAGCGCGCCAAGGAGGCGTACGACCGGGCGCAGAAGGGCTCGTCGGCGGCGGGCAAGGTGGCAAAGCAGACCGCCGCCGCCGTGGGCGATGTGGCGCACAAGGCGTGGGAGTCGCCGGTGGGCCGGGGCGTCCGCACGACGGTGCGCACGAGTGCGGAGGCCGCGGACAAGGCGTTCGAGCCGGTGCGCCAGACGCAGGTGTACAAGGACATTGGCGAGGTGATTGACGACGGGCTGTCGAGCGCGTACGGCGGGTACTTGAGCAAGGAGCGGCGTGAGGAGTTGCGCAAGAAGGAGCTACAACGGCGGCAGGCGTCGGGCCAGGCGTGGCGGCCCACCAAGGAGAACGAGGAGGCCGGCGGCGAGTTGGTTGCCACGGACATCAAGCCCACGGGCCCCAGCGCGGGCCAGCGGTGGGAGGAGTTCAAGTTGAAGAACCCCGTGGGCCGCGTGGTGGTGATGTTGCGGGAGAGGTGGGACGAGAGCGAGAACGGGTTGATTGCGCTTGTGCGCACGGTGGTGGAGAAGGTGGTGGGGTTCTTCTCGGAGACGGAGCAGGCCAAGGTGGTGAAGCAGTTCCGCATGATGGACCCCACGTTCCGGGTGACGGAGTTCACGCGCACGTTGACCAACTACATTGTGCCCGAGTTGTTGGAGGCGTACATCAAGAACGACGACAAGGTGTTGAAGCAGTGGCTCTCGGAGGCGCCGTTCAACGTGTGGGAGGCCAACAACAAGCAGTTCCTCCAGCAGGGGTTGTTCTCGGACCTGCGCATCTTGGACATCCGCGGGGTGGACATTGTCACCTGCAAGAGCTTGCAGCCCAACGACGTGCCCGTGGTGGTTGTGTCGTGCCGTGCGCAGGAGGTGCACTTGTACCGCAAGGCCAAGACGGGCGAGGTTGCGGCGGGCACCGAGGACCATATCCAGATGAGCACCTACGCCATGGTGTTCACGCGCCTTCCGGAGGAGATGGACAACGCCGTCACCGAGGGCTGGAAGGTGATTGAGTTTGCGCGCGGTGGCTCGAGGCCGTTCCACTAGTCATGTATCAATATCATACGCACGAGCAGCCATGAGCGCACAGTAGACCAACAGGAGCCAACCAGAGCCACCAAGACCTAACCAGTTCACTTCAGAGGTATCACAGGCAAGTAGTCTGCTCACTTAAGTAGTCTGCTCACTTCAGTAGTCTGTTCATTTAAGTAGTCTGTTCACTAGTCTGCTCATTTAAGATGCCTATTCCTTTAAGTAGTCTGTTCGCTTAAGAAGTCTGTTCCAGGTATGTAGAGTGCTCATGATAAGTAGTCTGTTGCCTTGTAAGTAGCCTGTTCAGTTGTCTATTGACTTGAAGTAGCCTGTTGACGTGTAAGTCTTCTCCTTAGCAGGAGACTTCCACTAGCACAGTTTTCTCTAGTAACCAGTTTGTACAGTAGGTGGTCTGCTCACTAGTGGTAGTCTGCTCGCCGTAATCTGTTTACTAGCAGTCTGCTAGTAGTAGTCTGCTAGTAGCAGTCTGCTGGTAAGTAGTCTGGTGACCAGTAAGTAGTCTGCCGACTGGGAGCAGTCAGTTGGCGAGCAAGTAGTCTGTCCAATAGTAGTCTGCTCACTAGTAAGGCCTGTTTGTAAGTAGTCTACCAGCCTAGTGTTACTGGTAAGTAGCGTGTTCTGTTAGTCTGCTCCTGGTAGTACTGATCTATGCTCAGAACTGCCCAATCGTGCAGAGCGAGCCCGGTGGCATTGGTTGAAGAACAAGACAGCAAGAGGTCAGACTGCTCTCATGTTGGTGCAGCAAGCTATCGCAGCACAAGTATCGTACAAAGAAAATACAAGATTGTAGTAGCATATACAAGATAGAAGATCGCAGTAGCATAGACAAGATAGAAGATCGCAGTATCGTAGTACATCGTCAATGTCACTTCTTGCATCGGTCGAATCCTTACCTGCCATTATGACAGGTGATCGCGTTCGGAGGATCTCACATGAGATTGACTGCACCCAATACAGCAAGAGCTCACGAGCCACCACTCGAGCAGCGGGGCACGAGCAAGCGCAGAGTAAGTCCAACCGTAACTACGCCCAAATCTATCTACGGCCCGAAATTGTAGCCGTTCCGCCGAGCTGTACATGCTGCCTGGACCGTACACCCGTACCGCGGATCAGTACACCGTGTATCTTTAGAAAAAAACAACCTACTCACCACCAATGTCGGACGGCTTCGCCAGCAAAGAGGAGGTCGACAGGGTGTTTGCCCGGTTGAGACAGAACCCGGCCAACCAAGTCTGTTTCGACTGCCCCAACAAAAACCCGACGTGGACGTCCATCCCCTTTGGCATCTTGCTCTGCCTCGAGTGCTCCGCAGTCCACCGCAACTTGGGCGTGCACATCTCGTTCGTCAAGTCGCTGAACCTCGATCAGTGGCAGCGCATCCAGTTGCGCCACTTCAAGTTCGGCGGCAACCACGTGGCCAAGGACTTTTTCGTCAAGAACGGCGGCTCGCAGTACGTGAACGGAAGAGCCGACCCCAACGCCAAGTACAACAGCCCGGTGGCCAAGAAGTACAAGGAGAAGTTGAAGAAAACCGCACAGCAGGACGCGTTGAAGCACCCGGACGTCGTCACCGTCGACGACAGCCTGGACCTGTTGACGTTGGTGGACGGCGCGCTGTCCAAGTCTGCATCGACGGACGACTTCTTCTCCAACTGGACGAAGCCCATCGCGGAGACGCCCTCGCCGTTGGGCCTGCGCTCCGCGACGCCCACGCCCAGCGACGACCTCGGGCTCAAGAAAAACGCCGCGCCTCGCGTCGCCAGAGCACGCGCGTCCGCCAACGCACCCAAAAAGTCCATCTTGTCGGCCAAGAGCAGCGGGCCGCGCACCGCGCGTGTGCGCAGAGTGACCAAGGCCGAGGACGACATCGACTTTGACGAGATCGAGAAGAAGGCCAAGCAGGAGGCCGAGGAGGCCAAGAAGTTGGGCTACAACCCGCAGGAGACCGTGGCGCCCGCCCCACAGCCCAAGAAGGTGCCCTCGTTGTCGCTCGGCTCGACGGAGTCCTCGGCGGCCGCTACACCCATCCAGGAGACCACCGTGCAGCTACAGAAGTTGGGCTTCGGCATGGTGGCCGGCGCCAACGCGGACGCCCCCGTGAACAACAAGCGCTACAAGGACGTCAAGTACACGGGCGAGGTGGCCGGCAAGTTCGGCACGCAGAAGGGGATCTCGTCGGACGAGTACTTTGGCCGCGGGCCGCGCTTTGACGAGACGGCCAAGGCCGAGGCGCAGCAGAAGCTCCAGGCGTTCAGCGGCGCGCAGCTGATCTCGTCCAGCTCGTACTTTGGCGAGGACGAGCAGCAGCAGCGAGCTGGCCCGGTGGGCGCGGACGGATTGGCGTTGTCGGACTTGGAGTCTGCCGCGCGCGACTTTGCCTCGCGCTTCTCAGGCAACGCCAACCAGGATTTGGACGTGTTGAAGGACGCATTGGAGGAGGGCGCCACGAAACTCGGCGGCTACTTGCGGGACTTTTTGCGCTGATGCGTCTGCCCCGGTTAATACAGGCCAGGTTGAACATATGCCGGGCCAAGGATGCCAGGCCAAGGTGAATAGGCCAACGTTGAATACAGTTGAGGATGCATGATTTGTAGTCGTTGAGAGTAGGCGCGTTGGCGAGAACCAACGGTGACGTTCTGATCTTCCAGCCGTGCGTAGCTAAAGTCCGAGAAACGGATAATGGCATGTATGCGATGTACGGATCCACAAACGTTCGCGTTCGAATTGTAGATACTTCGCTGCAGCATATAAGGGAATATGCTGGTGTACAGTATGCGCTAGTTGAATATAAGAATGAATATCTATAAAGTATTGTTTGACTGGTTTCCGGAGGACTCCACTCAGATCAATGTCGTCCAGGATTGACGGACCACTCAGAAAAAGTCTTCCTGTTCCTCTTCGAGATACATCGAAGCTGCAACATACGTCGGTGCATAATCATACAGCAACAACTAAGTATGAGTCAAGGAATATCCATTGCAAATGTGTTGGTGTTCTTGTTGGTGTTCTCATACGATTTTGACCCACACCAGAACAATGTATCTCCCCTCTTGATATGTTCTCCCTCCTCCTCTTCTTTGTGCTCGTAGAATATACCGGAAGTGGAATCATCACCCAGCCTGACTGTATACGTGTCTCAACGCACCCCGGATTCGGCGGCGGAAATCTCGGGCAGTTGCTGAAAATGCGACGATATCTACCGGAGCGATTCCAAGCAGCCTGGTAAGGTAGTCAGAATGTGGGGAACAACGGAACTTGGGTGGGGGCAGGGAAGCGCACGAGGGGCAACACGGAACTCTGGGCGGGCCGGATCCAGAAGTGGCAACGGACCACGCTTTGCAGCCAGTGCACTTCTCCACCGTCCCAACTTAGCACCGTTTACATCAATGGAACACTTTGACCCCGCATTTTTGGGCGTTTCTTCCTCACGCAGCACGGCATTTGCAGCCGAACCGCCTACTCAACCTTCGCCAGAAAGATTGGGTGGTGTTTCAATGGGAGTTCCAAGCCTACTTGTCTGTGAGTGGGGCAAAGTGCGCATAACCAATAAAGGAAGCAACGATCCACTGACTCCTGGGGGTCACCTCTCAGTTGAAGGTCCAGACCAATCACGTCCAGGAAGGGAACGGCCGGAAGCTAAGCCAACAATTTAGCCGGGTAATTCTAGTCGGCAGGCTGTTCAACCGCCGGCAGCAGTGACGTAGTGACAGGCGGAATAATTCTCGGCATGCCGATGTGCATCACTAGCTAAACCGGTGTGCACACAGTCCGGATATACATGACCCCAGGTTGCTATCCATTCCGTGGAGCAAAGTTGACAGGTGGAGTCGCCAGAACCACACACGTGAGGCACATCTGGCGTGTAGCGCTGCATGTGTGGTTACGTTTCGCTGGCGAAGAAAAACGGGCGAGAAGGCGGACTTGGACGTGGGGTGGACCCTGACCAGTACGCAGGACTGTTTGCGGGGGATGCGCGGAGTGTGTGGAATTGCTTGTTTGGAACCATATCTGGGTGCAAAGGGAAGTATATATATAGCCTGTGTCCAAGAATTCTCGTCCGACATCAAGGCTGGATTTTCTTGGTAATTTTTCTTGATGACATCCCCTACCGGAAAAGAGGCAATTGACTCTACGTCAAGTGCGTCTTCCAAGAACAAGTACGATGACGGGCTGCTTCTCCACGCAGCAGAAGATCGCCAAGGAGAACATGGCAACATTTTGTCCCAGTACTCCGAAGCTCAGGCTATGCAGATGGGCCGCAACTATGCGTTGAAACACGGCATGGACCCCGAGCTTTTTGGCCGCGCGGCTGCGTTGGCCAGAGCCCCGGGCGACTTCAACTCCATGGCATTCTTGTCGGAGGACGAGAAGATTGCGCTCAACACGGAGATCACCAAGAAGTGGCACATCCCCCGCAAGTTGGTGGAGGTGATTGCGTTAGGTTCGATGGCTGCGGCCGTGCAGGGCATGGACGAGTCGGTCGTGAACGGAGCCACGTTGTTCTACCCCACCGCGATGGGTGTGGACAAGATGAAGAACTCGGACTTGATCGAGGGTCTCATCAACGGTGCGCCGTACCTCTGCTGCTCGATTGCGTGCTGGTCTTCGGACTTTTGGAACAGAAAGTTGGGCCGTAAGTGGACCATTTTCTGGACATGTATGATCTCGGCGTTGACGTGCATCTGGCAAGGCTTGGTGAACTTGAAGTGGTACCACTTGTTCATTGCTCGTTTCTGCTTGGGACTCGGCATTGGCGTCAAGTCGGCCACCGTGCCCGCGTACGCTGCCGAAACAACCCCCGCTAAAATCAGAGGCTCGCTTGTGATGCTCTGGCAGTTCTTCACCGCAGTGGGCATCATGTTTGGCTACGTTGCCAGTTTGGCGTTCTACTACATTGGTGAGCACGGCATCGACGGTGGCTTGAACTGGAGACTCATGTTGGCGTCTGCCTGTATCCCTGCGTTCATTGTGTTGGCCCAGATTCCTTTCGTGCCCGAGTCGCCCCGTTGGCTCATGGGTAAGGAGAGGCACGAGGAGGCGTTTGAGTCGCTTAAGCTTTTGAGATTCAGCGAGATCGAGGCCGCTCGTGACTGCTTCTACCAATACGTGTTGTTGAAGGAGGAGGGCTCGTACGTCGGTGTGCCCTTCCACAAGAGAATTGTGGAGATGTTCTCGATCAGAAGAAACAGAAACGGTGCCTTGGGTGCGTGGGTGGTTATGTTCATGCAGCAGTTCTGCGGCATCAACGTCATTGCTTACTACTCGTCCTCGATTTTCGTCGAGTCCAATCTTTCCGAAATCAAGGCCATGTTGGCGTCGTGGGGTTTTGGTATGATCAACTTTTTGTTTGCCATTCCGGCGTTCTACACCATCGACTCGTTTGGACGGCGTAACTTGTTGTTGACCACATTCCCGCTCATGGCCGTTTTCTTGCTCATGGCTGGCTTTGGCTTCTTTGTCGACTTCGAAACCCATCCCCACGGGCGGTTGGCGTGCATCACCATCGGTATCTACTTGTTTGCGTGCGTCTACTCCTCTGGTGAGGGTCCGGTGCCGTTCACGTACTCGGCGGAAGCGTTCCCCTTGTATATCCGTGACTTGGGTATGGGCTTTGCCACGGCCACTTGTTGGTTCTTCAATTTCATCTTGGCTTTCACGTGGCCCCGTCTTAAGAATGCGTTCAAGCCTCAGGGTGCGTTTGGCTTCTACGCCGCGTGGAACATTGTTGGCTTCTTCTTGGTCTTGTGGTTCTTGCCTGAGACTAAGGGTTTGACCTTGGAGGAGTTGGACGAGGTGTTCAACGTGCCATTGAGAGAACATGCCCACTACCGTACCAAGGAGTTGATCTACAACCTCAGGAAGTATGTCCTCAGACAGAACCCTAAGCCATTGCCTCCATTGTATTCGCACCAGAGGATGGCGGTGACCAACCCCGAGTGGAACGAGAAGGCTGAAGTGATGCACGAGGAAACCATTTAGTGAAGTATGAATGTTTGCAGTTGGTACTAATTGGTACTATCACGGTGCGAAGTCAGTCGCGCGACATGATTGACGTGATTGCAGCGCCGCTTGATGGCCAGCACCCAACTACGTACTTTAAATGACGAATTTGATTATGATTAGTTGCTTCCGTCGTAGCAGGCTGGGTGAGTAAGCACATCGGTAGGTAAGCAGACTGAGTAGGTGCAAGTGTACTTATCAGTGGGAGCTTATGCGTTCCGCGGATTTCCCGATTTGTCTTTCCGCCCCGCACTTATCAAGATCGGTCCATGTTTGGCAACAACCTCCGAGCTCTTTATAGCCTTACGCATCGATTATAAAATGTCCCTCAACAGAAAGTACTTGAACTATCTTTCGACATACCCGCTTCTCACCAAGTCAGTGACTGCGGGGTGCTTTGCTGCCTTGAACGAGGTGATTGCAACCACCATCTCCGGCGAGTTCCAGCAAAGCTCGGTGACCATCGCCGGTAAAAAGAGAACCATCAAGCATGTTTTCAGCCCAAAGATCGTGCTGATGGTGGTTTACGGCGCGCTTCTAGCCACACCCATTTCCCATCAACTTTACGCCATTTTGAATCGGGTGTTCAAGGGGAAACTTTCGCCTGCCCAGCGTTTGCTTCAAGTCTTGACCTCCTTGTGCACGGTTACGCCCACCTTGAGTGCAGTGTATGTGGGCTGGTTGGCACTCATTAACGGCTACAAGCCTCAAGGCAAAGAGTGGAAGGTGGAGTTTGCTCGGGTCAGGGCAGTGGTCAAGGCGGGATTGAGAAACAACTTTTGGTTGGTCTACCGCACGTCGGCTGCGACCTCTGTTGTGGCCATCACAATTGCGCAGAAGCTTCTTCCTCCTGAGCTCTGGGTGGTGTTCTTCACGTTCGTGTATTTTGTGGTGGGCACCATCCAGAACACGCGCTTCAAGTTGAAGCAGAAGAAGAAGGCGCAGGAGTAGATGCTAGGAAGAAGCAGTCATAGACGCAGGCACAGGAGTACGCTATTGGAGAACCACTTACAGGAGGTGCCGAACGGTGAAACGTTGAAGCAGAAGAAGAAGGCACTTGAGTAGCCAAGAAGGTGAGAACGCTACTTGGTTGAAGAATGCACTTGAGTAGCCATGTGAATACGATATTTGGACTGTGTCAGAGGAGTCCACCTTGATTGTTCTGGATCACGGCATAGATAATAAATTCGCATAGATTGCTAATTGAATCATAGATGCTTGAAATGAATTATGATTACTAATTAATACGCTCAGTCTGTCATGCTCTCCGCCTCCATCTCCTCAAACGTCACCATTGATGGGCCCTGGTAATGAGTCCTGCCGTGCACAAACCACCACACAGTCACAAGGAACGCCAAACCCATGGTGATCACCGACGTGTAGTTCATGGCCTCAGCCGTCGTGGGCAAAGCATAAGGAAAACAGTAGATGACGAAGAACACAATAATGTACACACAGGACACGGCGTTGACGACGTAGCCCGCCTTTCCGAGCGAGAATGGGCCCGGCGTGATGGCCTTGCGGTTCCGAAGCAAGTTGGGCCCGATGGCGAGCAAGAACGACAGCGTTGTCAACAACACAAACGAGCCCACGAACGCATTGAACGCCGACAACGACCCCACGTAGATTGCGCCCATGCAAGTGCACACAAGGCCACAGGCAAACGTCGCCCACAACGGACTCTTGAACGATGTGCTGATGGAGCCAAGGTGGCCCGGGAACGGCGCAGCGTTGTCTCTCGCCAACACGTAGAGCGTGCGGCCAGCAGTGATGTAGCAGCCAATGACAACCACGTAGACCGGAATCGCAATCACCACCAACAACCCCAAGGCCCCTCCCCGCGAGCCCGTGGCCTGAAGGTAGATGTCGCCGAGCGGGAAGATGGACCCGGCGGCCAAGATCGCGTCCAAGTCATTGATGGAGTAGAAGAGAGTGACGAGGAAGCACACGGCGGTGATGAACCCGATGAACACCTGGCAGAACAACACCTTGGGCAAGTTGCGGGCGGCGTCCGGGATCTCTTCTGCGATATGGGTGACGCAGTCGGGCGTGCCAACCGCGAAGGCTCCATTGAGCATGCCGGCGAGGAAAACAAAGCCGTTGCTCTCATAGCCCGTGTCATTGGTCCAGTCTTTCCACACGAACGCATTCGAGGCGTAGCCCATGCCGTTGCGCGACGGCATCACGGCACAGGTGATGATGGTGACGAAGAACCCGGCCAAGATGAAGAAGCTCCCGGCCTTGTTGATGGCCGGAAGCGCAACGGTGCCGAACATCACGATGGCACATGTGCTCCAGCACACCACCAAGTACACCACAAACACCTGCCAGCGGGCCACCACGAAATCGGCGTGGAACAAGCCGTAGCTGTAGATGACGATCTGGCCGATGATGGCACAGGTGGACGAAATGCCAAAAGTCCATGCAAAGTAGTTCAACCACCCTGCGTACCAGCTCACGACCCGGCCCCACCGCTCACCGGCAGTAGCAAAAGCCCAGTGGTACACGCCGCCAGAGGCCGGAATGGCTGACGCGAGCTCTGCAATCGACAAACCAATGAACCAGTACATCACCGAAACCACAATGAACTCGTACAAAACGCCCGCCGGCCCGCCGTTGTAGAGCGACGCGGCGATGGCTCCGCCCAACGCAGCCCACGTATTGCCCGTGGTGATGCCGGTTGCAATCGCCGAAAGAAGACTGAATCTGCGCTCGAGCACCACTTCTTGCACCTTTCCTGCCTCAACGTCGACCTCTGCCTTTCCATTGTGGTAGGAGATGCGCGAGAGCACCGGCGAGACAATCGGTTGTAGCTTTGACATTGAAATTAATGAACGACTCAGACTTGGCTCAGTTGTAGCTCAATAGATCAAGACCGTTTCTGTAACAGGGATAAGCTCGCCTGCGATGTATCAATTCAATGACCGTATTAATAGCTCTTGATGCCCTGTATCAATGGTTCCTGATCACTTGTACTAATAGTCCTGATACCTGTATCAGTAGTTCTTGACCTGTATCAGTGATGGAGCAATGTCTGAAACTTGAGGAAATGTCTGAGGTTTGTGGACTTGAAGCTTCTTGATATGAGCGGTTCTTATGATTATCAGTCAATGGTTAGCACCGTGTGCTCGCCGAAGATAGACACGGCATAGGGTGGTACGGCAAGTAACAGCGATTATCGATTTCGCGCCGCACACTAGCGCACTCCCAAAAGAGACAACATTCTCCGGAATTTGAGGGGACATTTGACTCTTCTCCGTGTGTTTCTACTTCGTTATTCGACTACCTCTTGGTCGGATAGGAACACACGCACTCGCAAAGCTAAAATGCTTCAATAGCCTTTTTGCGGCCATAATTAGATCTCGCAGACAATAGACGACATGATTTTGCGCTTTGGCGGGGCTGCGCATGCGCCAGCCGTTTAGACATAAATTCCGTGAGATCTTCCGTCACTAGATAGCTTAGCGCTCGATACGCGAACGCCGGTCCTTACCTCAACACCGCCCGATATGTCAAAGGTGTTGACGCCGGGTTGTTTATGGATACGAGGTTGCGCACGTAATGGTAGCGCAATCGAAAGACCTATTGCCGTATCACATTTGACCTCGGGACATCTTTCATATTCACCGTTTCCCGCCACATATATCACCTTGGGAAATTCTCATTTTTGGATATTGGTAACTGCAATTGGGCGCCTCGTGCATTCAGTTTATCAGAGGCACCAATAATGACATTTGACTTGGAGGACCCACATCGCATAGACGGCCTACAAAGCACACCACGAGCGAGAATAGTTCCTCTTTACGTAAGATTTCCGGCCAAGGTAACAGACTTGAATCCAAAGTTCCTTCGCAAAGACATACACATATTATTCAAAGTGCAAAGAACGTATGAATCTGAACTCTCGAACCGTCCCATTGAAGGAATCTCTTGACAAAGCGTTTCCTTGCATAGTAGGAGGTAATCTAGGAGCATGCTTTGACGGGTGCAGCCAGTGTGCGAACAATGAATCTCGTCTCGATCCCATTATCATTCTGACATTGTTTAACTACGTTATCAGCCCCAGCGGAGACACCATGGTGACATCACAGAGCTTACACCCATAGTATTTCATTGTATGAATACGCCCATCGGCGCCGCAACGCTTATGTCCGTGTACTTACATTTCGCAGTCATGGAATGGACCCTCTGGACTCACACACCAAGACTACTCAACACAAGATGTATGTACAATATCTACCGTATTAGCACTTCGTCAGGATCCTGACCAACCCCGGCCCATGTTTTCCCGAGTATCTAACCAATTGTCTTACCCCGAGCCTTACCCCGTCCACGTGACCCGCAGCGCAAGAGCAATTCTCATACATACCTACCCCACTGCCATGTTCAAGCTCGCTACTGCAGCCCTCAAAGCTCCAGCAACGTCAATTGCATACCCCTCTCTAGTCAGAATGCTTACTGCACAGGCCGTGGTGTTCTCCGAGCACGGCGAGCCCGCGGACGTCTTGTCCACCCACTCGTACGAAATCGATGAGGACAACTTGGACGCCAACTCCATCATCGTGCGCACGTTGGGCGCGCCCGTCAACCCGTCCGACATCAACCAGATCCAGGGCGTGTACCCGTCGCAGCCCGAGAAGACGACGGCGCTCGGCACCGAAAAGCCGCTGGCGGTGCCCGGCAACGAGGGCCTCTTCGAGGTGGTGAAGGTCGGCGCCAACGTCACCGACTTCGCCGCGGGCGACTGGGCGGTGCCCTCGGCGGTGAACTTCGGCACGTGGCGCACGCACGCGTTGTGCGACGCCAGCAAGTTGATGAAGCTCCCCAACCCGGAACAGTCGGTGGCCAGCGGCAAGCCGCAGGGCCTCACGGTGAACCAGGGCGCCACCATCTCGGTGAACCCGTTGACCGCGTACTTGATGTTGACGCACTACGTGAAGTTGGCGCCCGGCAAGGACTGGTTTATCCAGAACGGCGGCAACTCGGCCGTGGGCAAGTTTGCGACGCAGATCGGGCGCATTTTGGGCTACCGGTCCATCTCGGTGATCCGCGACCGGCCCAACTTGGACGAGGTGGTGGAGGACTTGAAGACCAACCACGGCGCCACGCAGGTGATCACCGAGGAGCAGAACAACCTGCGCGAGTTTGCGGGCGAGGTGAAGCTGTGGCTCAAGGAGAGCGGCGGCGACGTGCGCTTGGCCATGAACTGCGTGGGCGGCAAGAGCTCCACCGCGGTGGCGCGCAAGTTGAGCGCCAACGGGTTGATGTTGACCTACGGCGGCATGTCGTACCAGCCGGTGATCATACCCACGTCGTTGCACATCTTCAAGAACATCACCAGCGCGGGGTTCTGGGTCACGGCGTTGTTGAAGGCCGACCCCGAGCTCAAGAAGCGCACCATGGCGCAGATTGTGGAGTGGTACGAGGAGGGCAAGCTCCAGGACGCGCCGTCGGTGGAGACAGCCTTCGAGCTGGGCGACTTGGGCCCGGTGTTTGTGGCCGCCGTGGAGAGCAGCAAGCAGGGCAAGCAGCTCGTGACGTTTGCCTAGGCGGTCTCCATCCTCCGCATGAGTGATATACGACCCAAAACAACCGACATCTACCATCTTCTCTACGATCCGACTTTACTGACCACCACCTATGCTCTACCAGGAACCAAAATTCACTACTGACCACCTATGCTCTACTACGATCCGACATCTGCATGGCCACCACCTATATTCTACTGCGAACTGATTATTCGCTACTGCCACTATCCCACGCTCTACTACGGGCATTTGACTTAGGCCACCCTATGATTTCTACGATCCGACAACTACACCACCCTATACTCTACTGTACAGTGGCACACGAACCGATATTCATGTGTGGCACTCACAGTTAACTTCCATGATGAGTAGGCACCACCAAATGCCTCGACGGAATATCCAATTTGTCTGCTTACCTCTAAGCTCGTGCCTACGCGTGAAGATGTCCCTAGCTTGTGCCTACAGTGCGCTGAACCCGAGTTCTATAGAGGCATAGCACAAGCCCACGAAAGACCAGTTCGAACAACGAGTAGACTTTGTTGGGGCGTACCGGAATCCAGATTTTGCAGTCGCCTGTACCGGCAAGGCTCGGAGACACCGCGGCCAGTCTCGGACGCCGCCTACACTACCATTCTCTCCTCCGACCAGCTTTCATCTTCCGTGACCCTTACCCTATCTCCATCACACTCACGCCGAAACTTTTCCCGATCTTCATTCATCGATTTCTCCACTTTCTATGGTCAGGTTCCCTGCCTGGGCCAATTCCGCGCCCTGTGCCGGCTTCCGCACCGTTCCGCTATCTGCTCAGGCCGGCGCGCCGCGTGCCCTGCCCCGGAGATCGCCGAAAGCCTAAAAAGGCTTATCGCGCCGCAGCCATTCCACGAACAGCTCATCATCTCCACGTACCACGCCCGAGCTCGCTCGATATCAAAAATCTCAGGGTCTCTACACTCACACACGCAGTGCTTCAGGCCAGGACCGCTACATTAATTTTCCACACATCCAGCTTCCTCCACTACTCATCCTATCTCAACCATGTCTCGTGCGTTGGCCTCTTCAAGCGTCCTCATTGACGAAACGGTGCGCCCGGCCACGGTGATCTTCTCCATAGCGTCCGGCAAAATCCTCCACATTGCGCCCAAGGTGTTGGCGCCAAACGACCCGACGCTCGTCGCCTACAATGTGCTTCCCCAAGACGTGCGAGACGTGTCGCCGCTAGTGATCATGCCGGGGCTTGTGGACGCCCACGTGCACCTCAACGAGCCCGGCCGGACCGAGTGGGAAGGCTTTGCCACAGGGACACAGGCCGCGGCCGCCGGCGGTGTCACCACGGTGGTGGACATGCCGTTGAACGCGATTCCGCCCACCACCACCGTGGCCAACTTCAACCTCAAGATCTCCGCGGCACGCAACAAGACGTGGGTGGACGTGGGGTTCTGGGGCGGCATGGTGCCGCTGAACTTGGACGACCTCCTCCCTTTGATCCGCATGGGTGTGCGCGGGTTCAAGGGCTTCATGATTGACCTGGGCGTGGACGAGTTCCCGGCCATCACGCCGCGGTACATCGAAAAGGCCATGCGCCGCGTCAAGGGTGAGCAGACGGTGTTGATGTTCCACGCCGAAATGCAGCCCCACCACCTGCACCAGCCGCCGGTGTTGGTGCACGAGGTGGAGAACCGCACGCCGCTCCTCGTGGCCAACGAGCGTGCGCAGTTCTCGCTCGACGAGCGGCTCAGCGAGGACGAGGGCCTGTCGCTGCTGTCCGAGGCCGATACGACCGTCGCCGTCGCGCACGACATCGACTCGTTGGACCTCGGCATGCTGGCGTCGTTCATCCACCGGGCGCCGCCCAAGGTGGTGGAGCTTCTCAACCGCCACCGGCCCAACACGCTGGAGCACGAGAACTGCAAGTTGCCGCATGCTCCTGCGGGCCTGATGGACCACAGCGTGTTGACCGACGAGCAGGCCAAGGCGTTGGCCAAGTCGCCGTACCTCCAGGGGTCCGAGCCGCAGTTCGGCCGCTTCGCGCGCTTGGCCAACCCCAACCACGAGAACGTGCCCGAGAGTGTGTTCCGCAGCCCGTTGGCCAAGCCGCTTGACTTTGGCGAGGACCTCTTCAAGGAGAACTTGCACGACCCGTTGCTGATGGCCCAGCAGGACGACGCCACGTTGAAGGGCGTCGACCCTACGTTGTACGCATCCTTCTTGGCGTCGCGGCCCGACAACTTCGAGACCACCGCGGTCGCGGAGATCATCCACTGCTCCATGCGCAACCCGCTGGTGCCGCTCCACATCGTACACTTGGCCACGCACGAGGCGGTGCCCTTGGTGCGTGCCGCGCGGGCCCGCGGGTTGCCCGTCACCGCCGAGACGTGCTTCCACTACTTGTCGCTCACCGCGGAGAAGATCTCCAACTGCCTGACGCACTTCAAGTGCTGCCCGCCGATCCGTACCGACGCCAACCGGCGGCTCTTGTGGCGCGCGTTGCGCAACAACGTCATCACCACGGTGGTGCTGGACCACCTGCCGTGCACGCCCGACCTCAAGGGCTTGGAGAAGGGCGACTTCTTCTCCGCGTGGGGCGGCATCTCGTCCGTCGGGTTCGGCTTGCCCATCTTGTACACCGAGGGCCTGAAGATGGACCCGCCCGTGACGTTTGCCGAGATCGCCAAGTGGTGCTCGTGGAACACCGCGCGCCAGGTGGGCTTGTCGCACTGCAAGGGCAAGATCGCGGTGGGCTACGACGCGGACTTGCTTGTGTTCGACCCGACCGCCACCTACGTGGTGCTGAACGACCAGACGTTCTTCAAGAACAAGCTCACGGCCTACGACGGCATGGAGTTCCGCGGCCGCGTGGTGGAGACGTTGGTGCGCGGCAACTCGGTGTTTGCCTTGGAGGTGGGGCACTCGGACGTGCCCATGGGCCGGTTGATTCTCGAGCCCAGAATGCCATAACAAAAATACTCATACCACGACTCACGACCACTTGGTAGACCACTACGAGTAGACGAGGCGGCCTCAGTAATGTAGATGGTGATCGCAGTCCTGCATTGCTACACCATGCTGGAAGACGGCCTCAGCGAGCTCCAGGCCTTGCTCACCGAGGACGACCCGCAGATCGCCGAGAGACGGCGCGAGGTGGTCCGTACCATTCGCGAAAACGACTTCTCGTCGTTTCCGTCCGACATGTCGGTGATTTCGGCGTTTGACGACGTGCTCCTGTGCTTTGCCTTGGGCGGCCAGGTGAGAAACTACTACCGCTACGGCACCTACACCACGTGCGAGGCGCAGCGCGAAAAGCTCTGGTTTGCCATGTGGAACGGCACCATGCGCGAGCTGAAGGCGGACGTGGACACGATAGCGACCAATCCCCGCGAGTTGGAGCGCCGCAAGAAGGTGCAAGAGTTTTACAGGCAGCGGCTCATCGAGAAGAAGGCCGCGGGCAGCTCGGAGGACGTGTGGAGCGAGCGCACGGTGCCGTTGGTGCGGCCGTTCCGGGAGTAGATGTACATAGTCAATGGAGCCTTGGTCATGGCAGTACGACGATCGGCAGTACCAGTCCACTCTCAAGTACTACAAGCCACTCTCAAGTACTACAAGCCACTCTCAAGTACTACAAGCCACTCTCAAGTACTACACCTCTTCTTCTGCAAGCTACTCAAATCTACTTCTGCAAGCTACTCAAGTCTACTTCTGTAAGCTATTCAAATCTATCTACTTTGCATGCTTCTCAAGTCTACTTACTGACGCCACTCCTGGTGCTTGTACAGTCAATCTCCGGAATTCTACTGCCTTCTAGTGTCTACCTCGGTTTCGTGTTCTTATTCCACCATATGTGTCCACTCTGCTTCTTGTACTCGTACTAGCCAGTGTCAACTCAAGCCTGCTCGCTACTGACCAGTGTCCACAGTCTACTTTTTACATTGTAAACGCTCAAGTCTCTGATATTGACTACTAGCAGGACCCCGGTTCTGGTACTTCTTGCATCAGCCAGTGTCTACTCTCTGCGTCTCGTGCTTCTTGTACTACCAGTCAGTATCTACTCCCAGTCTACTGACCACTATTCAGTGCCTGCTCTCAAGTCAGGTACCTACTACTGGCCAGTCTACTCTCCAACCTGGTATAGTACGAATCAGTGTCTACAGCCCCTGGTACTTCTTGTACTGCTGGTGTCTACTCGCAGACTACTCACCACTAGCATTAACTGCTCTCTAGTGATGTACGTCTTGTACTACCAGTCACTTATACTCTCAAGTCCCTTTCAATACTGGCCATAGTATACTCTGCTTGTGAGTCTACTCTTGAGTCTGGTACTGTACTGCTAGTGTCTCGATTCTGGTACTCTCTTGTACTAGCCAGTGTACTCTCTGCTTGTGCGGTCTACTCTCAGTCTCATACTACTGTACCAGTTTCTGCCAGACATCCCGCTCCTCCTACTTCATGTACTGGCCTATTCATTACTCCGCTCATAGTCCCTTTTGCACTCAGTGTCTGCCTGATCTCTTGCCGGTCTGTTCTTTCTGATCTCTTGCACTGACCAGTCTGTACTTCGTGTCTTTTACTCTCGTTCTACCGGTGGTGTGTGTCTACTTGGGTTCCAGGTGGGACTTTTATGTAGCCAGTACAGATGTGGACTCGTGTCCGTGCCGAATAGAGCCAGGCGAGGGCTCGATCTAGAGGAGCGGCGGGGATTAAGCCGCTCACATGACCACGCAGCCCTTCTTCTCCGGCTCGTTGTCGTTGGCGCCCTTGGGCTTCGCGTTGAGCGCACAGCGCGCCGCCTCCGAGAAGGCCTCGTTGACGCCGCGGTTCTTCTTCGCCAGGCACTCGAGGTAGCGCAACGCGCCCACCTTCTTGGCCACCGCAAGGCCCTCCTCGTACGTGATCAAGCGCTTGTGCGCGTGCGCGCCCGAGCCGCGCTGCGTGTACGGGTTGAACAGCTCGTCCTCTTGTATGCTTTGGGGCTCCTCCTCGTGGTTGCGCAAGTCGCACTTCAACGCCACCAACACGAGCTTGACGCCCTCGCAGTGGTCCGCGATCTCGCCCACCCACTTCAGCTGGACGTTCTCCAACAGGTCCGGCGAGTCGATGGAGAAACTCAACATGATGCAGTGGGTGTCGGAGTACGAGAGCGCCCGCAAGCGGTCAAACTCCTCCTGGCCCGCGGTGTCCCACAACGAGAGCTGCACGCTCTGGCCGTCGATGAAGATGTCGTGCACGTAGTTCTCGAACACCGTGGGCTCGTACACCTGGGGGAAGTACCCGCGAGTGAAAACATTGAGAAGCGACGTCTTGCCGCACGCTCCGTCGCCGAGAATGACGATCTTGCGCTGGACTGGGGTTAGTGGGGCCGGGACGCGGGCTCGTGCCGGGGTACGTACTGGTTTTGGTGCCTCCACCGCAGAGAGGCATGTTTGTGTGGTGAGAGTCGGCGGAGCATTGTTCATGAGGTGCGGCGTGCGCGCACCGGACCACCCAACCACCCCACCAATGGGACCAGCCCCGGCCAGAAGCCTGGATCGAAAACCGTGGGAGCGGGCAGCTGCATGCGCCTCGCGCCTTCTCCTCGGCTCTTTTCTCGCGGTCTGCCGGGACTCGCTGGCGCTGGCTCGCTCAGTCAGCCGTGCGACTCACGCCTCATCACCATCCCACCTCCACTCGACGCCGTGCAACTGGACTTGCCATGACGCTGTGCAATTGCCTTCCTTCAATTGAAGCTCTGCGACCGCCTCCTTTTCTCCCCCTCTCTGTCTGGCGCTAGCTCTACGTGAGGGCATCGCGCATCGCACCTGCATCAGGCTGGAAAAATCTCATTGCTCCACCAAGATGTCCTTGTTCGCCAAGTTCGACCCGTCCCTCTCCTACTTGGCCCTGGCCGTGCAGGCGTTGGACGCCCACCAGGTCCGGGTCCAGGCGCTCGTGCCCACGCACGACCTGCTCAACACACTCTTCGCCGTGGGCAAGGACAAGCTCTCCACATTTGAGTGGCTCCTGCCCACGCAGCTAGCGTTGGGCTTCGCCAACGGCGCCATCCGCATCTACGAGCCCGCGGCCAACGCCGTCGTGGCCGAGCTCGCGGCCGCGTCCGTGGCCATCGCAGACATTCACTTTTCGGCCGTCACCCGCACGGTGTGGGCCGCCGACGTCAACGGCACGTTGTACGAGTGGGACACCGCGCTGTACACGCTCTTGCAGAAGCTCTCGCTCGCCGACATGGTGGACGCGGAGCCCGTGTCCAAGCTCGCGCTGGTGTTGTGGAACGACGAGCCGCACTTGCTTGTGGGCACCCACAACGTGTACTTGGTGGACGTGCTCGGCAAGAAGATCGCCAAGACGTTCCCGGCGCACGTGCAGCCCATCAACGCCATCGTGGCCGTGCCCGGCAGCCCCGACTTGTTCGTCACGGCCGCCGCGGGCGACCGTTTCGCCAACATATACTCCATCGCCAAGGGCTCCACGCGAGCGGTGTTGGTGGCCGAGAGCGCCATCCGCGCCGTCGCGCTCGGCGTGAGCGGGCCGCGCTCCATCCTCGCGGCGCTCACAGAGAACGGCGTGTTGGAGACGTTCGACGACCCGTTGGTGTTCGACGCACCGGTGGTGGCCAAGAAGAAGCGCAGGCAGCTCGCGGCCGTGCAGTCGAAGCACGCGGCGGCCACCGTGCGCTACCTGCGGCCGGCGAACGAGATCCGCAACCCCGACGACGCTCTCCTCCACCTCGACGCGGTGGCCGCGTCCGACACCACGGTGCATGTGACGTGGACAGAGAACGGCTCGCAGGCGCGCTTCGACGCCGTGCCGTGGCACACGGACGCGGGCTTTGCGTGGGCCGGCAGCGTGACCGTGGCCAAGGCCCGCGTGGAGGCGCGGGCGGCGGAGAACGCCAAGCACGGCCACGACGTGGCCGCACCCCGTCTCTACGCCGAGCACCACGCGGTGGTGACGGAGGGCAGCGCGTTCCAGCGCGACGTGGACGACGACGACGACGAGACGTTGGCCGAGCGGTTGGAGAAGATCGGCGGCGACGGGCGCAAGCTGGGCGGGCGCCGCAAGCTCGCCAAGCACACCGCGGGCACGTTGACGGTGGTGCTCTCGCAGGCGTTGCGCAACAACGACCACACGCTCCTCGAGACGGTGTTGGGCAACCGCGACCCCAAGGTGGTGCAGCGCACCATCGCACGCATGGAGCTGTCGCTCGCGGTGGTGCTCGTGGACCGGTTGACCGAGCGCATCACGCGGCAACAGCTGCGGTTCGACCAGTTGAACTTCTGGCTCAAGTGGATCGTGATCATCCACGGCGGCGTGTTGACGTCCATGCCCAACATGGGCCACCAGTTGGCCAGTCTCCACGCGGTGTTGACCAAGAAGGCCAACACGTTGCCTCGGTTGTTGGAGTTGCAGGGCCGCTTGAACATGTTGCAGCAGCAGAACACGTTGAAGAAGGAGATCTTGTCCGGCGCCGGCGGCGACCTGGATGCAGAGACCGACGTCGAGTACGTGGAGGAGGTGGACGACGCGGTGGAGGCTGGCATCATGGACAGCGACGACGACGACGACATTGGCATAGATGGCATGGACAGCATGGACGACCTTGGCATGGACGGCGCAGACGACTACGAGGACGGCGAGGCGTCCGAGGGCTTGAGCGACGTGGAGACGGCGGTGGCACACGACGATGTGTTTGAGTAGCATTTCATAGAATCATGTATCATAGGCTTTCGTGTAGCCCATATCCAGTATACCACCAGATCCGGTGCACCTGGCGTACCGG
The DNA here is from genome assembly GCA_030573355.1 of Helenozyma rhizophorensis. Lineage (NCBI taxonomy): Eukaryota > Fungi > Ascomycota > Pichiomycetes > Serinales > Metschnikowiaceae > Helenozyma > Helenozyma rhizophorensis. The sequence goes on from JAJMDD010000027.1 coordinate 84,815, forward strand.
TCCACTGCGACTAACATACTCCTATTGTGCGGTTATGGCTTGCCCATGCCTAGCCCTAGCCCTAGAGTCCATGCCTAGCCCTAGAGTCATGCTTGATGGCTCGTGGGCATAATTAGAGCATACTAAGCCTCTAGAAATGTACAACGGCATGTCACGCTCTCTATTATAGAACCATCCTGGTGCTGTACTGGCATTGTAATGGCATTATACTGGCATTGGCAAGAGTAGACATGGTACGTGCGTATGCAAGAATATGAGACTGCAACACCATGATCTCATGGCGACACTACTACCTTGGTAGCATCGGACTCCGGTTCGTGCTCGCCCTATGCAATTCCTACATCCACCCCGATGAGCACTTTCAAAGTCTCGAGGTGCTCGCGTCACGGGTGTTTGGCTTCTCCACCTCAGAACCATGGGAGTTCACTTCCACGGCTCCAGCGCGCTCTTATGCCCCGCTTCTTCTCACATACTACCCCACGATGAAAGTGGCCCAATTCCTTGACTTGCTGCCTATACAGACGTGGTACTTGGTGCGCTTGCTGTTGATGTTGGTGTCATGGATGGTCATCGACTGGTGCATCTACAAAATGCTCCCGACCAAGCAGGAGCGGATCAAGACGATCTTCTTTGTTCTGACCTCCTACGTGACGTTGGTGTACCAGTCGCACACGTTCTCCAATTCCGTTGAAACGGTGCTTGTGGTGCTCACGGTGTACATGCTCAACGAGTTACGGTTTTTGCTGCGGGTGGACAAGAAACAGTATAGCAGCATGGACATTGCGTACCTTGGACTCGGTATCGGGGTATGCTTTGCATTTGGGGTGTTCAACCGAGTCACCTTCCCGGTTTTCTTTGTCTTCCCGGCCTACTTCTATATGATATGCGCATGGAAGTGGAAGTTCTTGCCCATTGTTTCTGCATTGGCGTTTGCCGTCACTGCTGCGGTATTTGTCGTGGTGGACACTGTCATCTTCACTCCCCAGTCTCTTGCATCGCTCTTCGAGAGCCCTTTCAACTTTGCACAGTACGTTGTGGCCCCGCTCAACAATCTCATCTACAACAGCGATGCCTCCAACCTTGCCAAGCACGGGCTTCATCCATACTACACGCACGTTTTGGTCAATGTGCCGCAGCTTTTGGGCCCCGGCTTGCTCTTTTTGGTCTACGGCTTCAAGAACATCTATTGGCTCACCACGCCATTCCTAGCGGGCGTGAGCGGCTTGTTCTTCTTGTCAATCGTTCCCCACCAGGAATTGCGGTTTCTCATTCCGGTTGTGCCGCTCTTTTGCTGCTGCTTCGATGTGACGTCGTTCCTGGGGGGCTCCGAGAAGGCTCCCAAGCTATTCCCATGGGTGATGAACTCGTGGTTATTGTTCAACGCAGCCTTGGCTTTGCTCATGGGTGTCGTGCACCAGGGCGGCGTTGTTCCTGCGCTCGACCACTTTCACGACATTAAAGTTTGTGAAAGTATCGACCCCGTTGCGATCATTTGGTGGCGGACGTACTCCCCGCCAACCTGGATGCTTGGCGACAAGAGTAACACAACGCAGTTCATCACCGTCAACGATGAAATCTCCGAGTTTGTGCTAGATCCATCGAAGCAACATGTCGTCTTCGATACCATGGGCTCCGAGCGTTCCAACTTGGAAAAGGTGTTCGAGGCGGTGCATGGCGAGGACACGTATTTGGTGGCTCCAATTGCTTCATTCAACCAGCACTTCAACGCTTCGTTGTTCAACCTTACATGGTCGTATGGCTACCACTTGGACATGGACCATCTTGACTTCTCCGACACCGCCAGTCTCCAGCCCGGACTCGGCATCTACAAGCTCTTATAGCACTTCGGTCCATGCCACTCGGCTCTACACGCTCTTAGCTTTCTGTATATAAAACGCTCCGGGCATGTGCCCAAAGTCATGGCTATAGTACATCGGCACTACTTGTAGAAATCGAACTTGTCGTGCTCTGTGCCTGTCTTGACCTGCGCAGCATACGCCTCTTCTAGGTCGCTCTGCAAGATCATGTAGCGGTTCTTTCTCACCGCGCGCAAGCCCGCCTCTTGCATGATGGCCGCGATGACGGCGCCCGACAACGGGTCGTTGCGCACAATCAACGAGTCCAAGTCCACCTCGGGCGCCAACGCCATCTTGGACGCGATGGTGGAGAAGATCAAGCGTCTCTCGCGGCGGTCCTTCAACGAGGGGAACTCGATTTTGCGGTCCAAGCGGCCCGGCCGCAACAACGCAGGGTCCAAGGTGTCGGCTCTGTTGGTGGCCATGATCACCTTCACGTTGGACGTCTGGTCGAAGCCGTCCATCTGGTTCAACAACTCTAGCAAGATCCGCTGCACCTCTCTGTCCGCGCCCGTCTGCGCGTCGAACCGCTTGGTGGCGATGGCGTCGATCTCGTCGATGAAGATGATGGCGGGCGAGTTCTCGCGCGCCAACCGGAACACGTCGCGCACCATGCGCGGGCCCTCGCCCAAGTACTTCTGCACAAACTCCGAGCCGTTGATCCGGATGAACGACGCGGTGGTGGAGTTGGCCACCGCCTTGACCAACATGGTCTTGCCGGTGCCGGGCGGGCCGTAGAGCAACACCCCGCGCGGCGGGTCGATGCCGATCTGCGAGTACAAGTCGCCCTGCGTCAACGGCAACTCCACCGCCTCGCGGATCTCCTGCTTCTGCATATCCAAGCCGCCCACGTCCGCGTACGTGACGTCGGGCTTCTGGTTGTCGCCCACAATGGCGATGGACGAGTCCGCCTCCGGCGGCAAGATGTCCACGAGCGCGTTGGAGTGGCGGTGCAACGCCACCGACGACGACGGCTTCAACAACTCGCGGTCCAACGTGGAGAGAATGCGCACCACGTAGTTGGAGCCCGTGGTGCTGGACACGATGCCGGTGTTCTCGTCAATGGGCTCCAAGAACTGGCCGATCACGAGCGGCACCGAGCGGATGCGCTTGACCTCCTCCTGCGCGCGCACGAGCTCGCGCTTCAAGTGGCGCTGCTCGTCCTTGACGTAGTCCTCCTGCAACATCAACATGTCGAGCTCCTTCTCCAACTTCTTCAACTTCAAGTACACGTCCAAGCGCTCGTCCGCGCCGGACCACTCCTTGCTTTTGGGGAGGGCCAAGGCTGGCGCCACGGGCATCTCGATTCCTAGTTCCTCCATGGTGTTCGGTGAGGTTGGTGGAGCGACTTGTGGCAAGCAGATTGGGCGCGCACGACCCACCATCCAAACCAGCTGGAAGATCATAGTAGAAAGATCATAGTAGAAAGATAATAGACTACGGGAAGATGTCGAGCGATCGGGATGACCAATTGCCGTACAGCGAGAGACGGCATCTGCATAACCTTCGTTCTTTGCTCACCTTCACATCTTTGCTACGCCCTTCTACTGCTCCTCTGAACTTCTCTTAGAACTCTTTGATCTACTAGTCGATTCAAATAGATCACAGAGTAGTAATGAATACGATGGGAACTACTCTTGTACTAGTCATTGCGAGCGCTAGTCGATGCGAGTACTATGTATGCGAGTACTTAATACTGTGGAGCAGAGGTTCGCACAATATAGCGGTTTCCCCACAATTGATGCAAATGCAAATCAGCGCAGATCGCCAAAGCCTCTTTGCAACTATAAGCTTCAGTCCCAACTTGTCGGCCCACAAGCCGACCTGCTTGCCCCCCTCTCTGCCTGTTTGGCCCACTGCCCTATAGAATACGGGGTCTTCCCAAACAGGAAGGCGCCTCGAATACAATGGAACGTGCCCCGCTCATCCCGCCACAAGGATCTCACCATGCAAAGAGACGTAGAAAGAGAGTAACGTAGAAAGAGAGTAGAAGTACAACTGAAGATGCTACAGCTACAGCTGGACCTAGACCGTATCGCTTGCCTCGCTTGTCTCGACTGTTAGCTCGCTCCCGGAGCGTGCAGTCTATCTACATTCGGCTGTTGCGGATTAGCTGCCGAGCCAACTGAAATTGAGACTCAACTGGCCTACCGAGCACTTTCCTTCACCCCAGCAATTGATTCCCGTATGATATCGCTCCAGCTGCTCCTCCTAGCAGTGGTGGCATGCTACGTGGGCTTGCTTCTTCTACTTAATGCCGTGCCCAGTCTCAAGGTCAAGTCCATCGGATGGCTCACCCTCTACAAGGTGGTCATCTCGCTCCCCAACACCGCCATCACGGCAGACAAGATCCAGCTCAGGCTCACGCCGACGTGGTCCGCCAGCCTGCCGTTCCGCATGGTGGTGTTGCACTTCCACAACTTGGTGGTGACGCGAACAACCACCGACGAAGAAATCAAGCGCAGAAGCGGCCAGCGCGGCTTCCAGGATGCGCCCGACGACTTGCACTTCCAGGTCACCTCGTGGATCTACCTGTGGCTCTTCCGCAGGGGCTGGATCAACCAGATGCTGGTGCACTTGTACCACTTTTCGTTCTTCCACCATGCGCTAGACGACGTGGTGTCGTTCCACCTCGACTACACGAAGTTGGAGAACTTCCACGACTTGGCCAACGCCAAGAACAAACTCACGCTCTCGGCGTTGGACGGCTACATCCGCAACGGCTCCGCCGAAAACGAGTTGTCCAACATGCGCTTCTTCCACAACTTCGAGCTCGCCCTCGACTGCGACGTGGTGTTCTCGTGCAAGTCCGCCCGCCACATGGACTTGTGCCTCTCGAACTTCGGCGTGTTGCTCATCCTCGGCGACTTGCACATCCGCGACATCCCGTACTTGATGGCTATGCGCAAGAGAAAGGTCGAGCGCAAGAACAAGATCTTGGGTGACCAGCCCAAGATCACCTCGCTCCCCTCGGTGGAGACCATTCTCCACAAGCTCAACTTGGTGTCGTCGGTGCAGCTCAAGCTCGAGCAGAGCATAGTGGAGTTCAAGGAGGTCAAGTTGGCCTCGTCGAGCTACTCGTTCAACTACACCCGTGACTGCTCCTACAAGCAGCAGACGCTCGCCACGTTCTCGTCGTATGCCACGGCGGCAAAGTTCTACCACTTGGACCTGAAATGCGTCGACATCCCGCAGCTCACCCATTTGCTCGAAGCCAACTTGACGGACGTTTACCGCGCCTTCAGAGAGAACGACCTCCAGAACTACTTTGTGGACTTATCGACGACCCTCAACTTATCGAACCCCGCAGTCAACATTTTCTTTGACCAGTTTTCGTACTTGCTATCGGCGTTCGGCGGGAGGGACCTGGAAACCCCAGAAAAGAAGCCATTATCTTTTCGCCGTTTCTATCCATATCTCAGGAGGTTGCGAAAAGTTTCCGCCCGAATTGCTATTATGGACACTAAAGCGACCCTTCACATCCCGGCGATTGATTCGCAGGAGTTCCACAGACGTTCGTTAAGCAATGTGATCACAAACGCGGAGGTGCAACACTTGGGCTTCAAAACGTCAAGTAAAGACTTGGGCACGCTTATCGAACGCAACTGCAAGCTTTCGAAGCCCTTGACACTCAAAGGATATGCCAAGATCAAGAATCTCAACCTCGAGGTGGAGGAAAACAAGTTTCACTTATCTAGTCTCACTACGTTGATTGGTTATTGCGTCAATAGCAACCATGTTGCTTTGCGAGTGGTGCTCAAACGGTTGCATTTGAAATCGGTGAACACCATGATTTTCCACGTTCTCCGGAAAATAAGAGAGGCCGAGATTAATCATTACAACAAAGCGTGTGCTGGTTTGAGACGGCTTCGTTCAAAAAAACAAAGTGTTTCGAAAGACCAGTCCAAAGAAGACCAATTGAAGGAGTTGTTCATCGATATCTTTGACATACTTCCACCCGCAATATGTTCAATAAGGTTGCGCGCCAGCTTTGTTCTGACCTATATTATTTGCAATGATTATCTCCCATCGCAGAAGATTTTCGATGAGATTTTAGAAGAAGATATTGATCTCGCTTCGTTCAAGCGCGGTTTATCGTTGAAATTTGATGAGCTCGATGTGAACTATAAGCGGGACCAGAAATTGTTTGACGCCAGCTTGAAGCAAATCGAGGCTCACACTCTCAGTGACTACGGGACTGAGCACCTGAAAACCTTGGACACAACCAGCGAGTTCCGTGTGGGAGAAGTTGATTTCGATGACGCCTCTAGCATAGACTCCGGTCTCAGTGCTTCCTCAACTATCAATAGCAACAGTGACGTAAGACCTGTAAAACAGGTCTTGCAGGTTCAAGACATTATTGTTTCTAATTCGATGAGTGCTCAGGACAAGCTTCATGTTTCCATACCTGAGGTGAGTGGCCGCATCGACATATTCCTTGTGTGGTGCATCATGTATGCCCATGCATTGATTGAAATGATTTCTCCGGAGATTGAGAAGACTTACTCCTCGGAGCAAGTGCGAGAACTCAACGGTGTTTCCAAAAAATTGAAGTTGGATGTTGAGATCGCATCTTTATGCTTAGTTGCGAGAATTCCACACGACGTCGATGTACTTTTCGAGATCGACAGTATGGTCTTGAGAAATGTGTTCGTCGAACCTCGATGTCAAATCGAGTATTGCCGGCTCTATGTTGTCCACCCGGCAACCAAGCTTTGGACGCGTTTTGTCTCGATAAGTGACACCTACGTCAATCTTGAGAACGTCACCAAAACTTCTTTTGCGCTAAGATCAAGGGCTGTTCGCATTAGCATACCCTTCCAGTTTCTTGTTTACACTGTGATAGACAACATCATCACATTCGTCAAGGCTGCAAGACAAATCAGACATAATTTCTCGCACTTATCTCAGAACATTCACGATTATTCCAAGATCCTTCCCGAAGCTAAAGAAGCGGTGGAAGTACCTCTTATTAACTGGAAAGCCAATGTGTTTGGATTGACTTTGGAAAATGACGCTTTTGAAGCTCAATTGGGTCTCATTTACGAACTCGGTATGGTGGAGCAAATTGAGCGGAAGAGGAAAGAGATGTTTTTCGAGAATAAGGCTGCTGAGATTCGGAAGGCAGCAAAAGACCTGTTGAGTGGCACCAACCCCAAATCAAATCAGTTTGTCCATGCTAATAGTCACAATCAGAAGCATAAGATGAAAAAATTTGGTACCGCTTTGTTTGCTGGCCAAGCCCATACTGAAAAACATCCTAGTGCAAATGCCAGCAATTGCGCAATCACCAGTTCTCTTTCAAAGGTGTTTAATGCTGACAAGAGGAGCGAGAAAGACTCGCAAAGCGAAAACTCAAAGCCAGCTGATGAGACGAAGTCTGGTTCGGACGACCTTCATGACGATTTTATCATGACCGAGGACCGAGCTGAGGAAATAATTGCCCATGCTCGAGAAGCTTTGAACAGAGAGTACGCAACCTCATGGATTAACAAGTTTAAAAGCTTTAAGCGGTCCAAGATAAAATTGCATGGGGAACGTGTCAAAGAGATTTGGGGTAACGACTCTGTGAACAAGTTGGTGAGAGAGAAGTACGATATTCAGGATTACGCACACGGTCCTCCTCAGCTCTATGGAGTATTTAAAGATTTTGATCTCACGATTGATGATCCGGAAATTCCAGACATCCACGAATTCCTACATACCTACGGAAAGGGCCAGCCAAAGCTCATATATTCCATTCTTGTTCCCGTGTTTCTCCATCTTCGCAGCTCAGCAGTATGTTTTGGGATTCGAGATTATATACTCCCATTAATTTCCTTCCCGGCAAACGAAACAACTGCGACGCCTGTGATGGATTTCCTGGGCACTTTGGTTATCAACGAGAAGTTGGTGGGAAGAGAAGAGGAATTGAGGCAAATCTTTGTGCCATTTTCACCTGCAACAGCGAAGGCGAAGGTCTCTGACAACTTTTATTCCGTGGACGTTGTGCGTACCTTGACCCCTGTTAAAATGATGTTTGATTTCACCTGCAACCTTGTGACAGACAAGGCCTGTATTATCAGTTGGTGCAAGGCGTACCAACCTGCTCTTCTGGGTATCATGGCATCTCTTGATAATATTACCAAGCCTGAAATCGATGACAGCCCTCTTGGATGGTGGGACAAACTTGCGTTGAATGCTCATGGAAAGATGAGGTTCAATATTGAGAACGAGCTTTGTCTCCACATCAAATCATCACAATCGCCCTATTCTCTTATTGGAGAAAGCTCAGGATTTGCATTCTGCTGGAAACATAATGTACTGTTGCGCATCAATGATACCGGGTTACCGTCAGAAATGGTGATACTTGAGAGTGACGATTTCATGCTAGCTATACCGAACTATTCGACTACCGAGAGAAAGACCTGGAGTTTGTTGTATCATGATGGGCATGACCAAAACTCAGATGTTGATGTGGAATCGAAAAAATTTCAAAAGACTGTTATGAAATTGACCTCAGATGAGAAAGTCACCTGGAAAGTTGGCTTTCTTTTCGAAAGAAATGTTGATGTCAAGGCCACAGAGATCAGCAACAATATGGAACGAACCGATGATTTCAAACCACATTATGATGTCGTTGTGACAGGTCCACAATACGAATATCATCCTGACTCATTCGAAAAATTCAGGTCAGATTATTTGCATCTCGCTATCTCTGTGAACTCAACATCAAAAAAGGGAAATTCCCACAACAGCGCATATTTGACACCGCTTACTTTCAAGTACTTCTTTGTATGGTGGAACACGCTCAATGAGACCATTTCCTTGCCCATCAGGGAAGGAATGCTCTTTAGAGAGCACTCGAAAAAGAGTTCCCTGGTCAAATTTGGTTCTCATTTGGTCACTTTCAAATATCAATTGGTTCTCGAACCACTCACCATTTCGCATCTATATATCGCTTCTGGTGGTGCTGATACTGGCTACCGTGTGATCAGTACTGGTATGAAAGGTAAATTCAAGAAGTGTATCATAGATCTCCACCAACGAAGAGAGGTTGCCAGATATGTGAACGAGAAGTTGGGAATCAACAAAAAAGTTAGGAAGTTGAAGTTGAATATGGGTGAAATTGATGTTACAGATGCCGATATCAGACTACTTCATGCTCAGTTCGATGATATCTCCTTGAAAGGAAAGCTCTTCGCCTTTTACACGGGTCAAAGCCAAGAAATGGTAGATGCCCACACACATCAACAGGATGTGAAGGAAAGAAATAGGAGACGCCGCAACACCGATTGGATTAGAGGGTTGTCGGTGACAAACGATGACTTCCTGTGGCTAGATTTGGATGATTTTGTTGAACTTGAAGACAAGGAAATTTTATCAGCGGATCCGCAGATCAGCATTATACCCTTCTTTTTCACCCCCAAGTTCACTTTCTTCCGTGAGTTCACGTTAGAGCACCCAGAGGGAAAATTCCCCTACGGCAAAGAGAAGTCTCACCAATGTTTAATCGGGTCTCAATCGCCAGATAAAGTTCAAGCAGAACTTATAAACGATCGCTTCAACGAAGTGAAGTCGCAGGTGGAAGAAAATGTAACGATTTTGAACAACCTCGAAGAAGTTGGGGGCTCCGACCAGAAATACAAGAAGATCAAACTGATGATTGCGAAGGGCGAGGAGAGAATGGAAAAAATTCTGACTATCTATGAGGGCATTACCGGGCTTTCCCAACCACCAAGTGTTCAAGAGTTGAGTCCGAGTGTCTCTCGTTATAGTTCGCCCCAAACTGATCTTGACTTACTGCGAACTGATTCAAAGGCACTATCGCTTATTTCTAATTATAGGTCTTTGGAGCAAGCTCGCCAAGTCACGACAGCGAATGCCGGCGTTAGTGAGTTCCACAACAGGTTTTTGATTCACAACTTGAAGATGACCTGGAATAATAAGGTGAGAGATACGTTCACAAATTACCTATCGCTAGTTGGCGACAAGAAAACCGAGTCATTGTCCATGACACGAAAGGCAGTGGACCTAGTTGAGAACATCCTTATGAATGTAGACAAAGATGTGGAGTCCACAAAAGAAGAGTTGAAGAAGGATCTGACCCAAAAGTTCTCGTGCGGCGGTGACGTCATTCAAGGATTTGAAGAATACTTAAATAATGTTGATTCTGATGAGCACGAAGTCGAATTCAAGTTTCTTGTCAAGTTGATCAGGCCACAGATACAGCTCACAAGTGACGCTGATCCAAACTCATGCATGTTGCTAACAGCTCAAGATATTGAGTTGCGACAATTGGGAGTGAACCTCGAAGGGACAAATGACATCATTGCGGACGATGAACAAGAAACAGCACTTGTTGAGACAAGATTCGGAGTGCTCTTCCAAGATGCGCATGTATTTGCTTTCAACAAAAAAGACTTTCCGGAGATTTCTAGCGACCCATATGGATTGCCCGGACAAAGGAAACTTTGGCCCCCTTGGGTCGACATCGAAGTCTGCGATGATTCTTCTTTTCATGAGGATAATCTTGTTTTTGAGAAGATCACAATGGCATTATCCTTGATCAAACCAAACATGTTGTCCATCGATTCGTCAAAGTCGCAAGATCGGCATAGCGAAATTGTTTTGCATTTAGCCAAAGCCGTCATCAATGCCACCTCAACGCAATACTCCGCCATCTATTTCATTGTGACTGATCTTCTCATGCAAAGTACGACAGTGACTAACTCGTTCCGCAAAAGAATTGAGAATGTGACGGCGGTGTCGGACGTTTCAGATTTCATTGGTCTTGCAGCAAAGGTCTCCCTTCTCCAGAGCAATATCAGGATTGCACGCCATGTTTTGTTGAAGATGGATGAGTCCTCTGTACACTTAAGTGCTCAAGAGAAGAAAAACAAGGTCACTGTTGAGACCGAGATGGAGAGAATGAAAATCGAACTCAGTATCATCATAAAGGGGTTAGAGCTTGTGGGTTCCAAGAATTCGATAAATATGGCTGCTGCCAGAAACTGGTCTATTCATGCAGATCAAGTGATCCTCCATTTACTCGATGATGATAGAGAGCCACTTGCTGACTTTGCGCTCGCAACTTCCAAATTTCACAGAGTTGATGCCAACGATGGGTCGAATAGTAACATTGTTGACATCTCTATGATTCAAGGTTTTAATCTTAGGAAAGGCGCAGCATATCCAGAGCTCTTGGGGCCCTTCTTGGGCGTAAAGAAGGACAAAATCGAAGCTAAAGACTTCTCCACTGAGCAATCCATGATCAGGATGCAATGGAAAATGCTCACTCCCGTGGGAGGAATCCGAGTGATGAGTAATGCCGAGTTGCGTGTGCAACCTGTGCATGTACAGCTAGATTACGACACTGCCACAATGTTGTTCAACTACTTGTTCCCCAAAGATGACAAGGGTGAAAGTTCAAACGGTTCACAGAATGGCCAACACAAGAAGCATGGAGAAATGGGCTCGGATCCAATTTATGATTCAGAAAACGATTCGGGCAGTTCCCATAGCACCAGCACCTCTGAATCTTCGTCGAATCCCTTCCGTAAATTGATGGCGAGAAGGAGGGCCAATGGAAGGACCGACACGAGTTCAAATACGAGCGCGAGAAGCAGCGTTCTCAAAGAAAATTCGACTTTCGACAGCTCCTCGTTCACGTCATCAGAGAACAATCCCAATCACGACCAGAGGGTTCCAAAGTCAGCCAATCACAGCATAGTACGGAAGAAGAAGTCTGCACAGCCAAGTGATGAAATTTCAATTATCATGGACCGGTCGTCCAAATACTTCGTCATCGGTGACTTCAAGGTTGCGAAAATGATCTTGTGCACCAGTTTCAAGGCCCCGAAACACTTGAACATCATTGACGTGCACAACCTCACCCTCACCACCCCCTCCATCCACTACAACGATAAGACTTGGTCTAGTCACGAGTTTGCCAGCCACCTAAAGCGAGATCTTGTGAAGATCGTGTTGGCGCACTCAGGTAAGATCATTGGCAACAAGTTCAAGCTGCGCTCGAGGAAGACAACTACGGTGCCATTGAAGCAGATTTCGGACTACTCAAGCTACATGACGTTGAAAGACTTGCAAGAAGACGGCCGTCCGCGGGATTACAGAAAACTCCAAAATGCGAGGCTGCTGAGCTCTACGAAGTTCCCAACGAGAGAAGTGCGTCTTCCGATTCGCGGAGATAACGTCGACTTGTCCGAGGTGTACAATGCTCCTCCTGGAGAAGATTCCGAGGAGGAAGTGGAGACTAAAGGTTGATTCGAAGGATGATTCGAAACTGCCTGCTTGTGAATATGCTTTTACAGACTTTGATGGAACGACCATCTTTGTAAACTATTGGTATAGAGTCCCTGGTGGACACTATCTCTGTGAGAATTGCAATAAACGCCTCAAGGAAACCACTTATCTCTACGAGAAACTCTGTTTAACGATTCTCAAGAAGCGAAAGAAGCTGACTCTGATCTGTTTCCGGAAAAGCATCTAACCGCGATTTCATGACTGCATCTCCGGTTTACCTCTTTAGTTCCTCTGATAGCGCACTGGGGCTCTTTGATTTTGAGCCCTGTCCTGATATGAGCAATCGCTGGAGGCACGTCTGCGCGGCTACGCAATTGGATGTAGATCTCGAACTCTAAGCGAGTGCCACGGCATTTTGAATATCAGTCGTGCGCGAATTCACGCTCACAAGCGAGAAAGGTTAGAACTGGTTTTCTCAAGAAAATACCTTCCAATGCCAACTTCTGATCGGTGATCGGAGGATCCCGAACGAGAAGCCTAAATGCAAAAAGAAATCAGCCAGGCGCCCCAGATTGCCGTGCATATTCCGCCGAGCGGGCCGGTCAGGTCCCATGATCTCTATATGCATGCGGCTGAACACCTGCGATAACAGATCAAATGCATTCCAAGATATAAAGGCACAACGGGCGCATTCATCTGGGCAAGTATGTCGAAGGAAAAGAGCGAAACGGGTTTGCAACCCATTTTGTCGTTCACTAAAGAGAACATCGGTGACGTCGATGTGATTACCAGCTTCAAGTCACCCTCAGGCAGAACGGTGGAGATCACCGGTGATGTGGACGAAGCCATGCAGTTGGCGCTCGACACTGAGGGCTTTGAGATCAGCGAAGAGACCAACCGCCGTGTGTTGCGCAAGATCGACATATACTTGCTCCCACTCATCTGCCTTCTATATGCAACGCAGTTCATGGACAAGACGTCCACGTCCTATGCGGCCGTGATGGGTTTCAAGACGGAGTTCAACATGGTGGGCGACATGTACTCGTGGTGCGGCACTGCGTTCTACATCGGGTACTTGGTGTTCGAGTTCCCTGCGAATGCCCTTCTCCAACGGTTTCCCCTTGCCAAAGCCACCGCTACGTTCATCTTGCTTTGGGGTGCTGTCTTGTGCTTGCACGCTGTCCCCACCAACTACAAGGGTATCATCACGTTGCGTACGGTGTTGGGCATGCTCGAGTCTGCGGTCACGCCGGCGATGGTGATCTTCACCAGTCAGTGGTACAAGAAAGAGGAGCAGTTCTTGCGGACCGCGCTCTGGTTTTCGTGCAACGGTATCGGCATCATCTTGGGCGGAGCCATCGCGTACGGCCTCGCTGAGCACGAAAGCATGTACTCCGTCGAGGGGTGGCGGGTGCTTTTCATCGTGACGGGCCTCATGACCATCGTGATTGGCATCTTGTTCTTTTTGCACATTCCCGACATCCCATCGAAGGCGTGGTTCTTGACGGAGGAAGAGAAGAAGGTGGTGGTGGAGCGCATCAGGTCGAACCACCAGGGTTTCGGCAACAGGCACTTCAAGATGCACCAGTTCAAGGAGGCCATGCTCGACGTCAACACCTGGCTCTACTTCTTCTTTGGCATTGCGGGCAACATTCCCAATGGTGCATTGACGAACTTCGGCAGCATTCTTTTGAACAGCGACTTTGGTTTCACGTCCAAAGAGGCGCTCTACATGAACATGCCCACGGGCGCCGTTGAGTTTGTGGGGTGCATCTTGTTTGCGTACTCGCAGCGGTTCTTGAAGCACAGAATGGCCGTTTCGTTGATCGCGATGCTCATTGCGCTTGCCGCATCGTGTATGTTGGCGTGGGCGCCGTCCAAGAACGCTCGTCTCTGCGGCTACTACTTGATGTACGTGTACCCAGTGACCACCATCTGCGCCTTGTCGTGCTTTGCATCCAACACCGCGGGCCACACCAAGAAGATCACCACCAACGCGGTGTTTTTGATTGGCTACTGTGTGGGAAACATCATTGGGCCACAGACGTTCATCTCCAAGCAGGCTCCTTCTTACACTGGCGGTAAGGTGAGTTTTGTTGTGTGTGACTGTGCCACGGTGATCATAATTGCGCTAATTTACGCCAACTACTGGCGCTGCAACAAGAAGAAGGAGGCGGAATTGGCGATCATGACGGACGACACGCTCGCGGGTCTCGCCAACTTTGAGTTTGCGGACTTGACCGACAAGGAGAACGTGCACTTCAGATACAGTTTGTAATCTTTAATATGGTATTCATTAGCCCACCTGTAGCGAACGTACGTATTTGCAATTGTCCTTGATAATGAATCTTACTATAGTTCAATTATACCGTAGCGAAGCTCCAATAGCTCGCACCTGATGGCGAAGGTTCCAGACAATTGTACTTGATACTTCCCATAGCACAATTGTACTTGATACTTCTATAGCTCAATTGAACTTGATACTTCCTATAGCTCAATAGTACTTGATACTTCTATAGCTCAATTGAACTTGATAGTGAGCGTTCTTGTAGTTCATTGTACTTCATAGCGAACATTCATAGCTCAATTCGCTCTGATAGAGGATGTTCCTCAATTCAATTCTTACTTGATGGTGAACGTTCTATAGTTCAATTGTACTCGGTAGCGAACGTACTATAGTTCATTGTACATGGTAGCGAACTTACTAACGTTCATTGTACTAGCTAGCGATTACTATAGCGCAATTCGCAGTTGATAGCGAATGTCAGTAGTCAATGTGATAATCAATTTTTACTTGACACCGTTCTAGTCCAGGTCTAGTTCAGGTAGATCAGGTTCTAGGTCAGGTCCTAGTTCAGGTGCAGAAGCTTGCCACTTCAATTAAGGCAGTCCGATTGTTCCTGAGGACTCTATATACCGATACTCAGAACACTCTAGCGCAAGAGCATCGTGGGGAAGCCAGTGCTGTGCAGTACACCACCTTCCACCGGCACTTCCCACGTAGTGAAGAAGCCTTGAAGCGGAACGGAGTAAGTGCTTCGCCTCAAGCCCAAAGCTCCCAGAAAGACCTCGTCCAACGGCCCATTTCGGTCTGTCTGCCTGCCTGCCTACTGGAAACACGTCGCGCACCCCTACCTATCACCACTCTTCCATGTCGTTGTTCGGCAACCTTCGGGAAAGGGCATTGTCCACCATCAACCAGGTGCTCGACCGCAAAAAGTCATCTGGGCTATCGCGAGACGAGCTCTTCTGCCACGAGTACGGGCTTCCTGACGGAGAAACCATCCTCAATGAGTCGGCCGTTGAGGTGAGCTTCCGGCCGGAGGGTGCCAAGGACGCCTACAAGAACAATTCGTATCCGCAGGGCCGCATCTACTTGACCCAGCACTTTCTCGTGTTCCGCGATGTGTTTGACGGGCGCAATTGCACGTTTGTGGTGCACCTCTCCACTGTCAAGAAGGTGGAGCGCTTGCCCACCAGCTCGTACGGGTTTGCGCTCGCGTTGCTGACACACTCCAAGATCCTCGTCAAGTTGTACCTTGTTGGGCTCCGGTCCGACAGCGAGAAGTTCTCGTCGCAGTTGAAGATGGCGCTCCGCACCAACTTGCCGAATGTCAAGAACTTGCAGCCGTTCATCCAGACGTGCTACTCGGAGTATCTCTTGGCGAAGAACAAAGTGTCGTCCGAGGACATCAAGGAGATGCCGTCCGGAGGCCTCGGCGTACTCTTCAAGTTCCCGGGCAATGCGAAAGAGTCGCGGGACCGGTCTAAGATGAAGCTCTGGTTCGACTTGTTCCGGTCTGATGGGCGCAATTTGTCGTTGGTGCGTACGCCGATGTTCTACAAGCTTATTCGTGTCGGTTTGCCCAACCGGTTGCGTGGTGAGATCTGGGAGTTGTGCTGCGGCTCGATGTACGCCAGAGTGGACAACGCCGACGTGTACAACAAGTTGTTGGAGGAAAACAAGGAGAAAAAGTCGCTTGCTATCGAGGAGATCTCCAAGGATCTCAATCGGTCCTTGCCGGAGTACGCTGCATACCAAGATCCACAGGGCATCGACCGCTTGCGCCGTGTTCTTGTGGCGTACTCGTGGAAGAACCCCGACATCGGCTACTGCCAGGCAATGAATATCGTGGTGGCTGCTCTTCTCATATATATGTCCGAGGAGCAGGCTTTCTGGTGCTTGAATGTGCTCTGCGACAGAATCGTTCCCGGGTACTACTCAAGAACGATGTACGGAACGTTGCTCGACCAGCGGGTGTTTGAATCGTTGGTGGAGGAGACCATGCCTCTCTTGTGGAGCCACATCGTGAAGCACGACATCCAGCTTTCCGTCATATCGCTACCATGGTTCTTGTCGCTCTACTTGACGTCGATGCCGTTGGTATTTGCATTCCGCATCTTGGATGTGTTCTTCTTGCAGGGCCCGAAAACGCTTTTCCAGGTCGCTTTAGCCATCTTGAAGTTGAACGGAGAGGAGCTTTTGCAAGCCGAGGATGATGGCACTTTTATCTCCATCTTGAAGGAGTACTTCCATACTTTGGACCAGCCTGCTCATCCCACGTCCACCAATCCGAAGTATGCCATGGTGACCAATTTTCAAGAGCTTTTGGTCACATCCTTTAAGGAGTTCTCTGTTATTAACGAGGACACCATAGAAAAGCACAGGGCGAAGCACAGAGACACCATCTTCCTGAACATTTCAACATTCGTTAAACGGACAGAATTGCGCAACTTGCCTAGAACACCAAACTTGTCCTCGGAACATTTGTCTTTGCTCTATGATAGGTTCTACTCTATTGTGCAATCACAAATCACCGTTGGTGGAGGCTCGAGCTTTATGGACTTCGATGCATTCACGGTGTTCATGAGCCAGATCTGTGCATTCGTGGACTTGGAGCCACCGGAGGAGAATGCCAAGAAGCAGGAATCGTTCCTCAAAAGAGTGTTCATCCATTGGGACTCGAGCAATCAAGGTGAACTCTCGTTGGCTGACTTGTGCGTCGGCTTAAACAAATTTATCGAGCCAGATTTATTGACCTCGATTACAAACTTCTTCGTACTCTACGCACATGATGGAAAAGTTGACCGTGAAGGCATATTGACAATATCTGAGGATTTGTTATATGTGACGACGCCATGGAAGGAAGGTCTTTTATTCGACTCTCTTACGGAAACAGCAATCGAAAATGCTATTGCTGATGATATTTACAGGAAGCAGCAAGAGAGCGGAAACACAGAAAGCAAAGATTCCATCGCTATACCTTCAAATTACGACATTGACAGATCCAAGATCGAAAACTTGCAACTTGAAAGATATTTGTCAGCAGCGAGCACGTTTATACAAAGAGCCTTTGAATACGCTCAGCCTGAGGAGGAAGAGGTGCTTCTTAAAGATTTGGTGACGGACCTCAAAATATCGCACAATGCTGCGTTGAACCCTCAGACACCGGTGTTTTTGAATTTGCCAACATTCAGAATGGTCGTTTTGGCAGATGAAACATATGAACTTTTCTTCAGTAACACACTACGGGATGCTTTCCGAATCGACAGTCCATTGGACTCCAAGTTCACTATGCGGAACTTGAGAGACATTTTCGATGGGCTCCTTGCCGACGGAAGAGAAGTAGCGAAGAAGGTCCGTCGTCGTATGGATTCCGCTGCCCACAGTGGTCAGCAAGGTAGCGAGGAGTCTTCTGTGAAGTCTGAAAAGGCCACCAAAGCCCACGAGGAGGAGGAAGAGGCGGATGACGATTTCGATGTGATCGAGATTGACGAGGTGGACAAAGACTTGCTACTCGGGGCTGAGGCTCAAGCATTGACTGATGTAATTCACCAGGATAAAGGACAAATTGAAAAGTTCCACAAGGCGGAGCAGGACGGCGCAGGAAGCAAACTTACGAACAAGGACGAGAAAAATCTCATAGAATTCGAGTCCTAGCTATAAATTCAATGATAAATCGAGTACCGGACATATTGGTAGCATCAATTTCTAATTAGGCGGCTAGATTCAGACCAGGGTAACATGCTAACTAACTTCTTCCAAATAATTTCTTCAAAAACTTCTTCTTCTTTGGTTTCTCCTCCTTCGCGGCCTTTTTGTCTTTCTTGTTGTCTCTAAGTGAGTGAATTTGCGTGTCTTTCACCAGTGCCAGATGCGCTTCTGGTGCCGAGCTTGAGGGTAAGTTGTCGTCTGAATCGTTGAATCTCGAACGGAATCCAGCGAATCCATTACCTGCTGCGGAATGGGATGGAGCATGGCTGTCCTCATCGTCAGAGTCCGCCAAGCGAGACTTGAAGCCACCAAAACCACCCGATTGAGGCTGATGTGCGGCGGGCTTCGAAGGACTCGCTGCGGTGGAGGACTTTGGTGCATAGCTTTGGGGCCTCATTGTTCTAGGGCCTCGTTGGGGTTGTGTCTCTTCAGGTTTGCCGTGCTCGCCATCCTTCGAGAACGAGGATTTTCTTTGCGGATGAAAAACCGAATTTGGTCTGCTGTTGGCCTTCGCATACAACTCAGCAGCCTTCAACTTCGAAGGCGACTGGTAATTAGGCTGCAATGCAGGGTGTGGTGCGATAGGGGCTGGCTGGACTTTGAAGGTTCTGCTGCTCATACCTGGAGCACGTGTTTGGGAAGCATCAGAAGATGCTCTCAACGACCGGCCGGCCAACGTTCCTTGCACTGGCGCACTTGGTTGCTTGCGCAAAGACTGCGACATTCTCTTTTGTTGTGTGTTGGGAGATTTTGGAGGAGCAGGTCTTGGTGGCTCCGGCGAGACGGCGCGTCCGTTGCCATCAACCAATTGTGTGCTGGACAACTTGGAGTTGAGCCTCGTGTTTTCCGCTGTAGTCAACGAGAGGTATGCTTGATGTGCGGGAGACTCTTGTGACGCAGCACTCGAAGCATAGAAACTCTTGGAGTTCTTCATGGCCGACTTGATGGGCTTGCTTTTGGAATCCGCGCTGCTCATCGACCTTATGGACGAAGCGACGTTTTCGGGCGGAGAGAGAGCGCTGTTGTCCTCACCCAAGGGCTCGGACAACTGAGCGTAGTCTGACTGCTCGCCAATGATCTCTGGCACCGGGTCGAACAGCGGAGATGAAGAGCCCTGGATCTCAGCGGGCACGGGGTCGAAGACAGGACGCAACTGCTGGGCGAGGTTGGGCGTGTCGAATTCGTCCTGCGGCACCTCTTCGATGCCGTATTCGTCCGAACCAGCGGTGGCGTGGACGGTTTCGTCCACTTCGCCAAATTTCTGCACAGCCTCACTTGGAAAGTCGCCGCGGGGCGGAGGCGAGGTGAAGCTGGGCACGTCGAGCGAGTAGTCGCTCGACTGGACGTCGTCGAGGCGCTTGACCTGCTCGTGGCTGTCCAAGCCGTCAACCTTCAACTTCTTTTCGTCCATCTCGTCCACAAGGAACGGAACAGGCGCGATGGGCACGTCCTCCTCACTCTCGACAGCGCTGTCTGCGTCTGGAAGTGGGTCCGGCACCGGGAGCGAGCCTGGCACGGTCTGAGTCAACGTCGAGTTGCCGTTCTCCAACACCGGCAGCAGGCGCGCGGACTCCTCCTCGAGCGCCGCAAGCTCGCGCATCTTGCGCTCGTTCTCCGCGCGCAATGCCTTCAACTGCTCGTACTCCTTGCGCTTTTTCTCCAAGTCGCGGGCCAACTGCCGCTCATGCTCGATCTGCTGCTGCACATCGTCAAACTCCGCGGACTCGTCGATCTTGGGCGACGTCACAAGCGACGAAAGACGCTGCGAAGGCACTCGCCGCGCGTGGTTGGCCGAGGTCAAAGACAGTGACCGGGGTGGGGCACGGCCCAACAGGCCCGTGCGGCCCGCCGTGAGGCCCAGGCGGATGGAGTTCAGGCGCATGGAGTTCAGGCGCGCGATCTCCTGCTTCATGGTCGCCTCGGGCACCTCAATGACCTTGATGCCGTTGGGGGTGGGGATGTACTTCTTGACCATTTTCGGGGCCGGCGGCTGGTGCAGCAACTTCAAGTCGCGCACGCGCAGCTCGTTGCTGTAGTGGGCGTCGGCCTCGTGGCCCATCTGCTCGATGAGCGAGTCGTTGAACGAGTCGTCCACGTGGTACTCGACCGGGGCGGCGGGTTTGACGGGCGCGGCTTGCTTGGACACGTTGGAGCCTGCTCGGGACGTATTGGCCGTGGACGTCGCGCGGAACGAGTGCTGGAGGGAGGGGCTGCGCTTGAGGAGCCCCAGGTTGGTGCGCGGGGGCGGCTTCTGGAGCAGCCCCAGGCGGTTGTACACCGCGGGCTGAGTCAGCTTCAAGGTCTGGCCAATGGTGAGCGCGGCGGCCATGGCGTTGTTGTTGGGCTGCTGGGCGTTGGGCGCCGCGTGGCCCACGCCGGTGTACGCGGTGGAGTTTCGGGTTTTCCTTCTGAACATGGCTGCGGAGCAGTTGCTGGGCAGAGAACAGTGTTACGTCAACAGCGATTGCGGCTGCGGTGCATGCACTACCGAACGGTCGGTTCGGCAACTGCCCGAGCCGGACCCACCACAATGCAAGTATACCAGCGAGTGTCAAGCCAAGGTCAAGTCAAAGACAATAGACGTGCCAATGCCATTCATCCATGTAGCTGTACGTAGTTATGTTATGGTGTTCGTATGGTTTGTCGCATGGGTGTCGCAGTATGAGAACAGAGTGCGGAGAGTCGTAAGTAGAGCAGGAGTGTCTATGCGGATGAACTTGGGGCTCAATGGCAGAGCTGTTCAATGTTGACGATTAACTTGTCTGTATATCCAATTGGGAGTGTGAGGACTAGTTCTGCACTCTCAAGTCCGTACATTCTCGCAGCACAGCCGAGAGCAGGCAAGAGAGAACAATGACGACCAGTAGCAATGACGGCCACAAGCAATGTCGGTCACTAGCAATTCGTGACGGTCAGAAAAATCGCCGAAGCAGCCTCTGTCAAGTAGACCTACGTCTCAGGTAGACCCTCTGCCTCCAGTAGCTCTGTCGCATGCCTCTTGCCAGGCCAAGTACGAACCTGTGCTTGCAGTTGCCACTGTCGTGATGTCCTTTCTTTTAACCGTTGGCCCTGTGGCCCCACGAAGCACCTTTGTGGCCTCGCCAGCATGTAGTTCTGGTGACCAGCACCTAGGTCTGCTTTCCCAGCAGGTGCAGCCAGGGCTATGATCTGTACGCATCGAGGCAGGGCTATGGGCGTGGTCTCGGAGTCGTGTACGTGTACGTGTACGGGCGGCCGAGGCCCACCATGCTCGCGAGCCAGAGCCCCGTCTGCTGTCCGTGGGCGGCAACGGCACGCAACACCGGCCGGAGAAGAAGAAGCGTCAAGGCCCACAGAAAGCCCTCCACGAGCGGCCGAAGCACAATGTCCTTGATGACCGCATACACCACTATGCCCGGTGTGATGGGTGCAATAGGGCGCTCGACCGGTGCGGAGGGAACGGCGTCCGGATCCTCTGAAAGCTGGAGCTCGGCGTTGGTGAGGGTGTTCTTCTTGGTCTGCTCCTTGTCGGCGTAGCCTTGTAGCGTGCGGAGAAACGAGTTCTCGAAGCGCAAGTCGGGGATGGTGATGGGTTTGCTCATGCTCACAGCGTCAGCTTACAACTATGAACTCTGCGCACACCTCTACCCACACTCTACCACGACCTTTCACTCTACACAACTCTACTCTACCACGAGCATCTATACCGAGCAAAGAGTGCAATGTGCAAGGTCAGGAGTCAAGTAGTAGAAGGCACGATCAAAGTAGGCACCATCCTAGTCTACAGGCTGATCTACCAGACTAGCTTGCCCCAATATCTGTCCATACTTCGCCACCTAGATCCAGCCACCTAGATCAGTTCACACTGGCCTAGGTATCTCGCTCGTTCTTCTCTATTCGCTCCACTTGTTCGTCTTGCTGTCTCCCTCTAGACCCATTACTACTACAGCTTACCTCTGCGGTTGTTGAGGCAGTCTTCACGACCAAACCTGTGACCAAGCTTTCTGGACCAAGCTCACTGAACAAGTCACTGAACCTAGCTCAACCAAGCTCTCTCACTAGAACTCGCTTCTCAACATCCGTACCGCTTCATATTCCTTTCCTATGTATGGAGTTCCTCTCTATGGGTTCGCACTTCCATTTTATCTGTTGTTCCTGTACTCACATCACGGTCAACTTTTCACCATGGACATCGACTCCGACTCCGGCCCGCGCGTGACCATCCGCCAGACCGAGCGCGACCACGTCGACTTCATCCTCCGCGGCGTGGACCTCGCGGTGGCCAACTCGCTCCGCCGCACCATGCTCGCCGAGGTGCCCACGCTCGCCATCGACCTCGTGGAGATCGACGCCAACACGCTGGTGCTCGCGGACGAGTTGCTCGCGCACCGCTTGGGGCTCGTGCCGCTCTGCCTGGAGGGCATCGAGAACCTCGCGTACCTGCGCGATTGCACCTGCGACCAGTACTGCCCCAACTGCCTGGTGAAGCTCGAGCTCACCGCCAAGTGCGACCTGGACTCCACCATGAACGTGTACGCGCTGGACTTGGCCAAGTTCCACACGGGGTCCAAGCTCGGCGACCCCGTGATCCGCGACCCCGCGCAGCGCGGGCCGTTGCTCTGCAAGTTGCGCAAGCACCAGGAGCTCCGCCTCACGTGCATCGCCAAGAAGGGCGTGGCCAAGGAGCACGCCAAGTGGTCGCCGTGCGCGGCCATCGGCTTCGAGTACGACCCGTGGAACAAGTTGCGCCACACGGACTACTGGTACGAGGTGAATGCGGACGCCGAGTGGCCCAAGAGCGCCAACTGCGAGTGGGAGGAGGCCCCCGACCCGGACGCGCCGTTCGACTACCGCGCGGAGCCCACCAACTTCTACGTGGACGTGGAGACCGTGGGCAACTTGCCGCCCAACGAGGTTGTGGTGCGCGGCATCGAGACGTTGCAGTTGAAGCTCGCGGGCATCGCGGTCGAGCTCAACAAGGACAGCGTGGAGGCCAACGACGCGGCGGCCGGCGGCTTCACCACCTACGGCCGCTCGCCGGGCGGCAACTCGCCCAACGGCTATGCGCTCGAGGGCTTCGGCTCCCAGGCGTGGTAGCATGTATTATATCGACATAATGAACGACAGTGTGGGACATCGACACCTAGCTGATCGAAGCTGGCACCTGACACCTAAGCTGACACCTACGTCGACTGGAGTGATGGCCAAGGACATTTACGTAGGAGCTGGAATCAGAAATCGTGGATATTGCGTAGGGCCATCTCACTAGTAATACGCTATCGAGACAATGCAATGACATGTTAGCACTGAACCCAGTGAAAGAGATGGCAGTGTGTGAGGTTCTGGACTCAGTGACCATCAGAAGCGAATCACCTCTGGCAGTTGTACTACTCATGACTTTATAAGTGCTGAGATTATGAGTGACTTTATAAGTAGCCATGAGATTAAAAATGGCTGGGAGCTTATGGGTACTTTGGCTTTATGGTTGACTTTACGAGTTGACTTATGGCACTGTGACTTTATAAGTGGCTATGTATTCGTAAGTACCTATGACTTTATATGTGGTGACTTTATGGTTAGCACTGACTTTATGAGCATCTACGAGTTCATAAGAAACTTTCGACTTATGGGGAGCTTCGACTATTTATTGCTATGACTTTATATTGGCCGTGAGTTTATGCTGGCTGTCGCCTTATAAGTAGCGAAGACTTCATGAGTGGCCGTGATTCATAAGTAGCCAAGATCATATGCAGCGGCCTAGTAGCTATGACTCCATAGGCTGCGACTTGTACGTAGCCAAGTCTCTAAGTGACAGCAACTTATAAGTACATTTAAGTGGCCGTGGCTTGATGAGTGCTGTGACCTCAATTGGCTGTGACGTATAAGTAGCTCTGACATTATGAAGGCTGACTTAAATTGTAATCTATAATTGATTATTTATGCCCAATGGCCCTCTACATATCTATGTACCACGACTTGGAGTTCCGTGGTCTCCATGGCACGTCCGATCTAACAATGCACACGGCATTAGCCTCGTATATGTATGGCTTCGTACCTCATGCCGCCACGACGTCCTCGAACTTCACCAACTTCCCCCCAAAGATGTCCAACGCACTCCCGTAGGTCAAGTCCACGCTTCCCCCGCTCAAGCTCCGCACCAACGCCAAGTCCTCCACCAGCTTGGCACCCCCAGCGTAGACGATCTTGCCCTCGAACCCGGGTGGGCACCACTCGCCCAACTTCCGCACCAACTGCTCGTCAATGCCGTTGCACAAGCCCTCCACGTCCGCCGCATGCACGAGAAACTCGCCGCAGTACTTCGACACCTCCGCCAAGAAGCTTTGCGAAAGCTCGCTGTCCGTGAGCGTCTGCCACTTGTTGATGGCCACCACCCACCGGCTCGACGCGCCGCTCTTCACCTCGCGACAGCTCAAGTCCACCACGAGCCGCTCCTTGCCCACCAACGCCGACATCTGCGCCAACTTGGCCCAGTCCAACACCGTCTGGTCGCCCACCTTCGAGAAGAGCCAGCTCGTCACAATCACCTGCGCCGCCTTGTGCTCGTCCAACCACGCCAAAGCGTTTTCGTCGGTGATGCCGCCGCCCACCTGGAGATGCCGGGGCCACGTGGCACACGCCAACTTGGCGGCGTCGTCGTTGGCCTTGTTGGTGCCCAACTTGATCACGTGGCAGCCCTCCACGCCGTGCTGGCGGTAGAGCTCGGCGTAGTACGACGCCGGCTTGGTGGAGACAAAGTTTTCTTTGGTGGTGCTGGACTCGGAGGTGTCGTCACTCACGAGCGACCCGCCCACGATCTGCTTGACCTGTCCTGCGTGGATATCGATGCAGCCTCTGAACCGGGTCATGGTGTTGAGATGGTCCTACATCTACTCATCGCGAACACCAATCTGGGGAACATCAAGATGGA
Organism: Helenozyma rhizophorensis; assembly: GCA_030573355.1. Taxonomy (NCBI): domain Eukaryota; kingdom Fungi; phylum Ascomycota; class Pichiomycetes; order Serinales; family Metschnikowiaceae; genus Helenozyma; species Helenozyma rhizophorensis. The sequence continues at coordinate 109,815 of JAJMDD010000027.1, forward strand.
CTACATGGAGTTGCAGCGAAGGAACTTCGAGAGCCAGTTCGGCAGTCTCGAGTCCTTGGGCTACAAGGACAAGTCGGTGGAGGCCGAGGGCGGCTCGGGAAGCGGGTCGGACTCGAGCGAAAGCGATGAGATGAGCTTCGGCTTCGGCAGCGACAAGAGTGGCTCCGAGAACGAGAGCAGCGAGAGTGAAGGCGAGAGTGGCGGCGAGAGTGACGGTCTTTTTGACAGCGAGAGCGACTCCGAGGCGCCAAAAGTGGTGAGGTTGACGGACACCAGCGTGCCCGTGATGGTGTCCAAGGCAGACAAAAAACTCGCGAGAGCAGGCCGGGCCCCCACGCTCGAGGAGATGGAGGCCAAGCAGCGTGCCCTCTCCAAGCTCACACGCAAGCAGCAGCTACGTGCGGCGCAGGAAGACTCGGAGAACGTGGAGAACGACTTGAAGCTCCAGCGGCTTTTGAGCGAGTCGCACATCTTGGCCCACAACTTGGAGTACTCGGGCGCCGACCTCACAATGCAGACGCTCGACTACGAGGCGCCCATCGGCAACTCGCGGCGCCGCATTCTCGAGCAGCGCATCCGCTCGGCAGCTGCAACCAACTCCTCGACCGCAGGCTTGCCCAAGAAGCTCGAGAAAATGCCCATGCACATGCGCAAGGGCATGATCCGAGCCCGGGAGCAGAGGGTGGCTGACCATGAGCGCGAGGCCCGTGAGGCCGGCATCGTGCTTTCCCGCGTGAAGAAGGGCGAGCTAAGAAACTTGGACCAGGGCCGCGGAGCCACCAGCTCCAGCGACCGCTTGGGCGTGGGCAAGAAGCAGGCCGCCAGAATGAGAGACCGTGGCTTGCGGATCAACAGTGTGGGTAAGGCCACGCGCAACGGGTTGAGGATTTCTCAGGACGAGATCGACCGGATCACCAACCAGGGCAAGAGACGGGGCGGCAAGGGCGGCAGGGGCGGCAGGGGCGGCAAGGGCGGCAAGAGACGGTAGACTGTACTATAGATCAACACATAGACCTGAACGATTAGTAGAGCTGAACGATCGCTGCTCCAATTGAAGCGAGAAGTGATCATTACAATTGGAGGGAAATTGAAGAACTAAAACGGCTGAAACGGCTAGAGAAGTGAAGGCTACAATTGAAAGTTAAGGAGAGGACATTGGTGGAGTGAGCTGAGATTAGTTGTAGAAGCGATTACAATTGAAGACGATAAAGACGCAAATAGAGTCAGTTGGTGTGCGCAGATGGCACTAGACGTCCAAAGTATGCTCAATGACCCATTTAGCCACTGAGAAGGTACAATTTGCTTCTTGTTATTCCACTCGGACATTTATATTGTTCTTTCCACCCGGACGTTGATTTTTTTCTTCTCTCATTCATTTCTACTGTTGATCCAGACCTGATCTGCATACCCCACGCTCTCGCGAAATCAAAACATCATCACCACTGCTATGGCCACCCCTCTCCCGAAAAAGAGGGCGAACCCAACCCAACTGGGACGAGGCTCTGGCGTCGTGTTGCATGACCTTTCCAACAAGGGCCGTGTCATTTCGGGCAGAAGTGTCTCGTCCACGAAAAGAAAACCTTCAAGCACTCGCCATGTGAGTCGAGGCGACATGTTTGTAGGAAGCGGCCAGGACGGCGACACGTCGTTTGGCGAGGACGCCATCCACTTCCATGAAAACAGATCTACCATCATGTCCAATTTCGAGGAGTGGATCAAGCTTTCCACAGACAACAAGATCACATCGAAGAACTCGTGGCAGTTTGCGTTGATCGACTACTTCCACGACTTGAACGTCATCAAAGACGGCGACAACATTAACTTCCAAAGAGCGTCTGCAACCCTTGATGGGTGTGTGAAGATATACCTGAGTAGAGTCGAGTCTGTAGCATCTGAGACAGGAAAGTTGTTGAGTGGATTGGCGACCAAAAAGGGCCAGCAAGAACTTGAGCAGGAGCAAGAGGACGTGAACGAGGACGACGAGAATGCCAACGCTGCTTCCACGCGGAAGGAACGCCGTGTCAACAGAGTGGTGGAGTCTACACTCGTGCCATTTGAAACGCTCAAAGTGAAGAAGTTGGAGCAAGAGTTGGCGATTGATCCGCTCTTCAAGAAAGCGCTTGCGGAATTCGACGAGGGCGGTGCGAAGAGCTTGCTTTTGAACACACTCAACATCGACTCGTCCGGGCGAGTGGTGTTTGATGCCACGACAAACTCCATCAAGAAAGACGTGGAGGAGGACGAGCCGCAGAACGACCCAATGGAGCTCGACGACCCAGCCATAGATCTCTCCAAACTTGGACAGATGCTCTTTCTGGACGCCATGGACCTCGACACGCTATCGATCTGTCCGTCGATTAAAGAGTTGAAGGTCGTGCTCGACGACGTCAACCAGGCCAAAACCGTGCTCGGAAATGTCAACAGTAAGTTCCTGTCCGCTGAAGACGAGGAGAGGGCCAACGGGGTTCCAACGGAAGAACCACCGGTTTTCCCAGACTACGACTTCGATATGGATATGGACTTGGGCGACAATGAGATTGCCCAAGGCGACATTGGCTTTGCAAACATCGAAGAGGATATACAGGCGGCAGACAAGGACGACTATGCCAGTGTGGGCGAGGTGGTAACTACGGAGAAGGTCATGGATCAGGATTTGATGGCCTATTTTGACGAAAAGATGAGAACCAATTGGAGAGGACCCGAGCATTGGAAGGTTGCCGCGCTCAAGCAGTCCAAGAAGATCGACCAGCCGAAACCCCGCGCAGCGCCCCAGCACTCTGAATCAACAAAGAGAGTCAGAAAGAGCGATGCGCTCATCAACTTTTTTGAAGAGGAGGATGACGATTACTTGGAGGACATTTTCCAGAAGCACAAGAACCAATTCCAGATATCCAAGCGCCCGGAGGAACGCCGCAGCAAGGATCTCCACATTCTTCCTGACGACATTCAGTTTAACTCGCAACGCTTGGTGAACCTATTCATCAAGCCTGCGAAGACCATCATGACCTTTTCGCGCAGGGCAAAGCCTATTGAGATATTTGACGACGATGACCTAGAAAATAGAACTTACACCGATGAGAATTACTTCGCAGACAAATACAGGGAGCAAGAGAAGGAACGCGAAGAGGAGGAGAGGCAAGAGAAGTTGGCGGCGTCGTTCCACCAAGCGGAAATGGAGGACTACGACAACGAAGACTACGGCGGCATCGACTTCAACGATGTTTTGGGCGGTGCCGACGGGCCGCTTGACGAGGATATCGACACCAAGAAGGAGGAAGTCGGGAGCCAATTCGTCATGGGTGGCAGACGGGCTCGCCCGGAGTACGTGAACTTCTCAAAGGTGGCCAAGCGAGTGGATGTCAAGTTGCTCAAAGACAACTTATGGAAGTCCATTAAAAGTGAAGACGACAATACGCGCGTGAGCCCGGGTCCGGATGCGGAACCAGTGAAGGAGAAGACCTTTACAAATGTTGTGGACGTGATTGGCGAGATGTATCGTCCGGAGGAGAAGAAGGATCTCCTGACCAGTTTCTGTTTCATCTGCCTTCTACACTTGGCCAACGAACATGGGCTTTCGATCCAGTCCAACGAGCAGCACGACGACTTGCGCATTTCAGGGTTCTGATGCGCACCACGGGAATTACGGGAAACGGATACACTTCATCAGACGATCGTAGAACAGTAGCTCAGAGACCATGGCGATTAGCAGCAAGTAGAATACAGTTAATCCCAAATTATTGTCGCACCTTCACTCTCCGCATGTGGCTAGAGATCACGTGACTACCGATTCCGCATATAAGGGGCGGTCTCTCCCTAATAACTAAATCCTCAACCTCCACCATGTCTTTCTCAGGTGTGTACGATGATGGCAGAAATGACCTTGTAGACGAAGCTGGACAACCTGTAATGGACGGATGCGATAACGTAATTCCTTTAGAATCATTGAAGTCTACGGAAAACAAGATTTCGCATCCAAACGATGATTGTAGCATCAGTAAAGTCAAGACTGAAACTGGTGTGAGCAAAGCGTCCGAAGCTGCCGTTACCGCGAGAAAGTATCGCAAGTACACTTTGGAAGACAGAGAGAGCTTCTTCGCCCTTCGGGTCGAGAGACCCGGGGATTCAATAAATTCATGTGCTCGTGAACTTGATATTCAATCTCGAACCGCTCAAAGATGGGTAAAGGAATCCGAGGAAAATGGGGATGGAGAGCTCCCTGTTCCGAAGAAGAGAGGAAAACAGAGTGCAAATTTGAATGACGATCATAAGGATGTTCTTTTCGGATTTGTGGAAGGAAACCCCTCTATTCTGGTGCAAATAATGATGGAAAAGCTCTCACAAGACTTCGAAGGTATGAATGTTGGAAAGAGTACCCTCCAAAAGTTCTTGAAGGATGAATGTGCCTTCACCTTCAAATTGGCTGGCCGTGAGAGTGTTGACCGGAACTCAGACCAGAGAATTGATGCTAGGTTTGAGTTTGCGGACGGATTGACTAAATCGGACGTTGATTTCCGTCAAAATTGCGTTTTTGTTGACGAAGCAATTTTCGAAATTTACATCAAGCGCACCGGAAGGTGGGCAAAGAACGGTGAACCTCCAAACAAGTCCTCTCTCACGGGGACACACAATAGAACACTCTTAGGTGCCATATGCTACGAAGGTGTGGTCCAGTTGAGTTTATGCAAACCTAAGGCTCCTGCTCAGCTGAAGGGGAAAGTTATCGACGCTCTGATGATTACAACCAAGGGTATAGGTCATTATAGGCAATTTATTCTTGACCTTATGAAGGTGCTAGGCAAACACCCACAATTTAGAAACTCGTATATCGTAACGGACAACGCAAAGATTAAGAATAAGGGAATATCCAGTATCATTGAAGCACATGGCTACAGATGCCTTTATCTTCCTCCGGTACCTCTTGACCTCAACCCTGTTGAGCAGTTCTGGTCTGATTTAAAGAGCAATCTTGGAAGAAAGAAACTCCTCAAGGAAGAAACGTTGACGACGAGGATCCAGGACGCTGCCAGACGCATCCCTCTTTGGACCATTCGGCACAGCATCGAGCACTCTTTGAGGTGCTTGGATGTGTGCCGTGAGAAGAAGCCTTTGGGATAGTGACAACAGCAGTTCGAATTGATTTCCTGCCCTTGTGGCCCTTTTTATTTGATGTACGAAATTTTTAATTCGGAGGACGACATTTGATTGTTCAAATGTGTCTTTTTAAACCTTCTTCAGTCAATACATGACTTTGCGGTAGACTTTGGTCTGTCGTTATTCAATTTTTCGTAGCGAAACAAATAGTTCTATAGCCCATTTACGAATATTTTGTAAGACTTAACTTTGTAGTTGACATTGCGAGTATTGATGACTGATCTCGGGAGAGCGAATTTAAAACTGACAGACAAGTTTACGAACGCCCTTACGTCTGGATAGTGAAACAATCTTGTGGGATTAACTTCTCAGTAGACGATCAGCAAGAGCAGTAGAAACCCAGTAGAACACTGTAGAAGACTAGTAGAAGACTCGTGCTACCTGCAGAAATCTAGCAGACTATCAGTAGGCAATCAGTATACAACCAGTAGAATATCAGAAATACTACCAGCTATTGGTGGACTAGTGCGATCAGCATACCAGTTTGTTAGTAGACTAGTACAGTAGACTAGTAATCATCAGTTGGCTAGTACAGCTGTAGACTAGTGCAGAAACCGTTGGCTCACTTGGATGCAGTGACGGTCGCAGAAATTTTGCAGCAATCCTCACCACAGTCATTCTGAGGCAGCCCAGCTTAACTTCGCCGTTATTTCTGGCGCATGATCCTGATCTCTTTTTGCTTCTCGCTCCTCCTGCCTCTCCCCGCACGTCGCCCACCCATGAACAAACTCTTTCAAATGAAAGTTGCATAATAGCCCATATTCCCCTCCTCATGATAACCTTCTCCCACATTCTCTCACATTCTCTCACATTCTCTCGCATTCTCTCTCACAATATCGCCTCATCTTGTACGAGAACCCCGAAACGTGCTAGAACTGGAACAGTTATGAGACGTCGCTGGGACTGAACTGTGGGGTGCGACCATCGATCGCACTCACCATACCACCTTAAGCATGCTTGAAAGACGAACGTTTGTACTCACTTCACTGCCCACGCATAAATTGCTCTAGTTGCACTCTACCTCTCTGCGTCTCTACGTCTCTATGTCTCTACGTCTTACGTTCCTCCACTTATACGTAACTGTGTGGTCACCTGCCGTGAGGTGAGCCCCGCACGACCGGTGACTTCCGCACTTCTTTCACGCCTCCACGCCTTCACCACCCAGATGCTACTCCTCCGGTCTTCTTTGCTTCTCCGGTCATCGCTCCTTCCCAAACGGGCGCCGCTCGCCCTTATACGGCCCGCGCTACTCGCCCCGGCCGCCTTGCGCGCAGCAAGAGGCGTTTCCACCGCCACAATCTCCATGCTCTCCGGCCTGGAACACGCCGCCAACGCCGATCTCGCCAACGCCGACGTGCAGGCCGAGTTCTACAAGCGCTTGTTGGCCACCAACTACCCCCAGATCGTCGTGCAGCGGTACGAGACGCCGGGCATCGGCGCCAACCCGCAGTGCACCCAACTTTACATCGAGGCGCTTTCCAAGCTTGGCCAGAGGGCCAAGGCCGAGCAGGTGGCGCGCGACGCCGCGTCGGCGCCTCAGCAGCACACGCTGCCCTTTTCCCTGGGCTTCGGCACGCGTGCAGAGCCCGTGCACGTGGTTGTGTCCGAGTCCGGGTTCACCATCTTGTCCAAGTGGCTCAAGTGGCTCATCCCGGTGGCGCTCGTCACGTACGGCGCGTCCAATGCATTCAACTACCTCGTGGAGAACGGCACCATTTTCCGCAACTCGGAGGTGGCCGACAAGTCCGTGGACGTGCTGCAGCTGACGGTGCGCTTCAAGGACGTGTGCGGGTGCGACGAGGCGCGCGCCGAGTTGGAGGAGATCGTGGACTTCTTGAAGGACCCGTCGCGCTTCACGGGGCTCGGCGGCAAGTTGCCCAAGGGCGTGTTGTTGACGGGCCCGCCCGGCACGGGTAAGACGCTCTTGGCGCGCGCCACCGCCGGCGAGGCCGGCGTGCCGTTCTTCTTCATGTCGGGCTCCGAGTTCGACGAGCTCTACGTGGGCGTGGGCGCCAAGCGCATCCGCGAGTTGTTCACGCAGGCGCGCGAGAAGGCGCCCGCCATCATCTTCATCGACGAGTTGGACGCCATCGGCGGCAAGCGCAACCCCAAGGACCAGGCGTACGCCAAGCAGACGTTGAACCAGTTGCTCGTGGAGTTGGACGGCTTCCTGCAGACCGAGGGCATCATCATCATCGGCGCCACCAACTTCCCGGAGCTGTTGGACAAGGCGTTGACGCGGCCCGGCCGCTTCGACAAGGAGGTGGTGGTGGACCTCCCCGACGTGCGCGGCCGCATGGACATCTTGAAGCACCACATGCTCAACGTCGAGACCGCCGAGAACGTGGACCCCTCGCTCATTGCGCGCGGCACGCCGGGCCTCTCGGGTGCCGAGTTGCTGAACCTCGTCAACCAGGCCGCGGTGCACGCGCTGCAGTTGTCCGCCCCCGCGGTGGACATGAGCCACTTTGAGTGGGCCAAGGACAAGATCCTCATGGGCGCGGCCAAGAAGAAGATGGTCATCACCGAGGAGGCGCGCAAAAACACCGCCTACCACGAGGCGGGCCACGCCATCATGGCCATGTACTCCCCCGCGGCCACGCCGTTGTACAAGGCCACCATCCTTCCGCGCGGCCGCGCGTTGGGTGTGACGTTCCAGTTGCCCGAGATGGACAAAGTCGACATGACCAAGAAGGAGTGCTTCTCCCGGCTCGACGTGTGCATGGGCGGCAAGATCGCCGAGGAGATGATCCACGGCCCCGAGAACGTCACCAGCGGGTGCTCGCTGGACTTGGCCAACGCCACCGGCATGGCCCGTGCCATGGTCACCTCCTACGGCATGAGCGACGTCATTGGTCCTGTTCGTTTGAGCGACGACTGGGAGCTGTGGTCACCCAAGCTCCGCGACATGGCCGACAACGAGGTGCGCAAGTTCCTCATTGAAAGCGAGCAGCGCACGCGCGACACATTGAAGGCGAAGCGGCTCGAGTTGAAGCGGCTCGCCGAGGGGTTGTTGGAGTACGAGACGTTGACGCGTGAAGAGATGGAGAAGGTTGTGCGCGGCGAGACCATCAACAAACCCAAGACGGTGAGCAACACCGTCGTGAAAACACCTGGCGGCCGCAAGGAGGTTGTCGAACCCGCCATCCCTGCGGAAGCGTAGTGTAAATAAATACATGTACAGTAATACCTTGACCTACCTAGAACTCTATATACCCTATTCCTTGAACCTATATCTTGAACTCTATACCCTGACCTGAGCCTTGAACTCTATACCCTGACCTAAGCCTTGAACTCTATATCTTGAACTCATTCACGCCGTAGCTTCGCAAAGTGTGATTCTCGTTCATGAAGTAAAGATGAGTCGTTTAGGAATTTTCCCGTGTTGTGATCTACGTCGCTTTATTACTGATTTATATTAAAGAGTATACCAAATTTGGCATGCCCATCATCGAAACGGGAATACTGAAGATTACACGATTTCGAGTCTGCGTTTGTATATTGATGCGAGTGTCTAACGTTGCTGACCGTTCTGGAAGAAGTCGGCCAACTGCGCACTCAAATTACCATTAGGTTGGCCATATGCTTGTTGCGGATATCCACCTTGTGGAGGCATCTGCTGATATCCTTGCTGTGCGGGTTGATTGTTGAACAACCCAGTCAAAGGATTGTTGCCCAGGGCGTAACTCATGTATTCTTGCTGGCCACCCATCTGGCTCGTTCTGGCAAATTGCTCGTCCAGCTCACCGGGTCTGTTCGACTTGGGTCCATTTCTTGCAGAGTTGGTGGGCATCTTCTTGGACATCGCCTTGGACGAAATACCAGTACCAATCTCGATATCTGGCTCGTCAATGACAATTCCGCTCACCAATGGCTGACCACCAGTACCGCCCCATTGGGCCTGCACGACCCATGCTCTGTCTGCGTCAGTTAAACGCTGGATAGGGATAATCGAGATACCGTGCTGGTAGTTGCAGCAGTCTCTGGGACCGAAGCCAACACCCCAACGGGTTCTCAATGGCAAGGCACCGTCTTTGTTGAAAGAGGCAACAACTTGCTCGGCTTCCTTTCTCGAGTACACCTTGACAAACGCATGTCTTCTCTCACTGTTCAAGATGACAGACTGCACCTCAGCATATGGTCTCAAATGAGAAGCAAGCTGGCGTTCGTCCATGCCGCGTGGAACACCACCGATGAACAACGTTCTGGACATCACCTTGAAAGAGCCTTGTGGCATGGTGTTGTCAAAGCCAACATTGCGCGGTCTGTAATGAGGGGCACCAGGAACATTTTGCTCGCCCTCAGCAGGCGAAAATCCATGAGAAAGCGACTTCGAGTGTGGGTCAGCGCCGCCCTGGGGCTCATGTCCACCACGGTCGAAACCTGGGCGCTCAAAGCCACCGTTGTTTCCACCGTCGAATCTACCGCGAGGTGGAGATCTACTGCGGTTTCTTCTGGAATAACCACCGTACTCTTCGCGGCCCCTACCGTAGGAGTTAGAGTTCTGGTTGTAACCTCCGTTTTGCATGCCCATTGGAGGACCCTGCTGCATCTGGGGCATACCAGGCATTTGTTGCTGGTTGGGGATGTTGGGGATGCTTGGCATGTTTGGCATATTGGGGAGGTTTGACATGTTAGGCATGTTAGGGACATTTGGCAAGTTGGGCATGCTGGGCATGTGGTTGGGCTGGCCGTTTGGACCTTGGCCCTGTTGTTGGCCGCCCTGCATTTGCTGCAACATGCTGAAAATGTACTCCTTGTTTGGCTGGCCTGGCTGCGAGGGTTGCACATTTTGTGCAGGAGGCAGGTTCACCGGGTTAGCCGAGTTGCCGGCCAATGCAGACAACTGAGACAAAATGTTCGTGGCGTTATCCTTTGCTGGCGCGGCTTGCAGTGGCGTGGGCGAGTCAGTGGGAGGTGTTGGTGTAGTTTTCGCCAACGACGCAAGTGCCAGCAAGATGCTGCCAGAATCATTAGTTTTCGCCGAAGTAGGCGGAGGGGGAAGCGCGGCTTTCTTGCCAGGAGGAGAGTTTGGCGGGGTGGTAGAGGTGAAGTGCTTTTTTCTAATGTTGGCAATCTTCTCGGGGCTGAACGTCTGTGCACGCTCCCAGATGTCAACGAGCTTGCCTATCTTCACATTTGTAGACGCGTTGATCAGCAACTCCATGGCATCGTCAATGAGAGACTCCACCAACTCGCCGATCTTGTAGACGCCGGCAGCGAAGGTCCCCTGTGGAGCCAGGCTGTCGACGGTTTCCCCTCTCTTCTTGGCCTCGTCCATATAAACTCTTACAACGGAGTCCACAACGTACAACGCACCCAACTTGTGGGACGAGGGGGTCGCCTTACAAGCCGAGTACAAGGTAGTTATGAGGTTTGACTCTTCAGATACGTTCTTCACGGCGAGATCGGTCAAGTTCTTGATACGTGTGCCCGAAACACCAGGCGCCTTGAGAGTGGGCAACTCTTTCAAAATAGAATCAAACTGTTCAACTGCGGACATTTTTGCTTGGGACTTGGAAATGTTTAGATAGAAAGACTATGCTTCTTGCGTGCAAAGAAGAATTACAACACCAAACTCGTCAAGGTACTTCCACTACTTGAAGTGACCACTAAATTTATGCTTCGCCAATTACGAGTCGTTACTATACAACCTGACAATACGGAACTGAGGTTGGGTGTAGTCGTGGAAGGATGGAAGTGGAGGATTGTTGACCAAAAAATATTCGGGGGGAGGGCGCACCTTTTATAATCGGCCGGTGCGCGCACGTCCTTCTTCCCCGAAACACGTGGCACGTGACACCTCTCAGGGACTTGCGGCAGGCACTTAAGCTAAGCTGACAGTGTAAGAAGTAGTCTTCGCATGAGGCCCGCATGACGTTGCCTTCGTGAAGTTGCCTTCATGAAACTGGCCTTCATGAGAGAGCTTTGCGCATGAGAGGATTGCAAAGTATGACTGCGGCATCGCAGGCCAAGGTCGAAACTCTACGAGCTCTTCAACAAAGCTTGACCTCAATCTTCAAATACAAACCTGCCTCATTGCAAGCTTGAGCTTGCTGTGGGCTCCGCTGATGGAGGTGGTAGGACGAGATGTACGAGACGGTCCTCAGGTTACGCGCGACTGCGTGAAAAATTCTAACTACATAACCAGAACACCAACCATGTTTGGCAGAGCGTTCGCCCGAAGCTACGCCACGCCTGCGCAGGGCATCCTGTCCACGCTCTTGTTGCTGCGCACGCCCGTGGTGACTGCGGACTTGCCCGAGTTCCAGAAGCACTTCTACGCATACCAGAAGGAGCTCTGGAAGCGGTTGATGTGGACGTTTCCCAAGTGGTACTACTACCGTGAAGGTACGTTGGCGGAGCAGCGGTTCCGCGAGTTGAACAAGGACCCCGTGTTCAACAACCCCAACCTCGAGTTTGTCGGCGGACGCCCCGAGATCAGACAGCAAAGAGACCGTCGGTTCAAGCAGGAGCTCAGGCTCCCCAAGACGTACGACGAGTCCGCCGACGACGCGCTGCAGAAGGACAGCATGGCCAGAAAGATCGTGCCCAACTCGCGCATCACCGACGCCGACAAGAGCAACGACTTGCAGAGCTTGGAACGGCGGTTGGCCAGAACGTTGTACTTGGTGGTGTCGCAGGACAGCGGCAAGACGTGGCGCTTGCCCACGTTTGGCAACAGCGGGCAGCCGCTACATCAAGCTGCTGAGGAGGGCTTGTATGCTCTCGGCGGGGACGAAATCAACTACTTCAACGTGTCGGCCACGCCGATGCACGTGCACAGCACGCCGGAGGGGAAGGAGTTCTTCATCAAGCTGCACATCTTGTCGGGCCGGTTCACGGCCGTGGACAAGGACACGAAGTTCATGTGGTTGACCAAGGAGGAGACGGGAGAATACTTGGACAAGGCGTACTACGACGAGATACGCCACTTGATGAGCGAGGTTTAATGTACATAGCACGACACGACATCTAGACTGACACGAAGTAGATTCGTCACAGGCCCAGACATGCAAGGCAGAGCATGGCTTAGGCAAAGACTTCGTGTTTAAGTGACTGAAGGTAGGCAAAGGTGGCTCCACTTTGACTGCGAGCTGTGTAGATCGTATAGACGGAGAGAAGGTAGAAGCAATGCTCCAGGAAATTGAATGATTATGTGCGGGCACGCTTGTCCAGTGCAGACAACTGTGGGTACAGTTGATGAGGCAGTTGGGGAGAGGGTTGGTTAGACGGTTGTTCAGGCTGTTGATGTAGACAGTTGGTCAAATTGGTGTAGACAGGTAGTTAAGAGTTGGTGTAGACAGTGTTAAGAGTTGGTGTAGACAGTTGGAGACACATTGGGGTAGACACAGTCGGGTAGATTTGGGAAGTTGAAGAGACAGTTGGGTAGACTTGGAAGACTTGGGTAGACAGTGGTAAGACAAGGAGCCATCTGAGCGGTAGAGATTGTATATTTTGTAGACGGAATTTTGTAGGAGTTTTGTAGAGGGATAGTGGTGGAATTGGATAGGTGGAGGAGGTGTGCTCTATGAGGGCCTAGAGGTCCTTCTTGCCCCGCAACACCTGCTCCGCAGCCCACACCGAGCGGTCCAACACCGCGCCCACGGTGAGCACGCCCGCGATGGAGCTGACCACGCCCAACACGAAGCCCGACCACGTCTTCTTGAACTCCTCGCGGTTGATGATCTTCATGGGCAGGATGTCAAAGTGGAAGAACACGCCCGGCACGCCGCCCTGCGCGTGCAACGTGTTCTGGTGGTCGTCGTCGCGGCCGCCCACCACGGGGCGGTCGTGGGTGATCACGGAGAACTGGTTGGTCTCCACCGGGTCGCGGTCCATGAACTCCGCTCGCGTGGCCACCACCAGCAAGTAGTACAGCGCCACGTGGTCCTTGCGGCCGCCGGAGAACACAAAGCCGTCCAACGGGTGCACGGACGTGGCCAGGTCCTCCACCAACGCCAGGTGGCCCGGGTCCGCGCCAAACGAAAAGTGGTGCACAACGTGGTCCATGTCGAACTTGTCCGTGTACTTGCCCCACAACGACAAGTCGTGGGAGTGGCGCCCGCGGCGCAGCAACGCGATGCCCGGCGCAAAGTGGAGGTTGCCCAGGATGCGGTTGATCTTGGCCAGGCCCTTGATGCGGCAGCCCTCGTTGTCGCGGATCCGCAGCGTCATGCGCTCCACGTAGCCCTCCTGCTCGCACTGGGCGATCTCCGCGCCGTCGTAGAAGCCCCACTGCTTGACCGCGTACGCCATGCGCACCGCCTCGCAGGTGTTGCAGCAGTGCTGGTTGGCGGACTGGTCCAACGCGCCGTAGCACAGGCCGCACGGCGCGTTGGCCTGGGCCTCGGCCTCGGTCAAGCCGCGGCACACGTCGTCCACGCGGTCCGCGCCCAGGAGCACGGGCAAGTCGTCCTTGACCTCGCCGTTGCTGGTGAGGCGGAACACCTCGAAGCCCAGGGAGAAGATGTCCACGTGCAAGTCGCCGGTGAGGTCCAAGATGTCCATGGTGAGCACGCCGCACGGCACGTGCGGGAACAGCACGTCGAGCGTGATGTCGAGCTGCTTGTTGACCTCGCGGTTGACCGCAAGCTCGGGGCGCACCACCAACAGCGTGTAGTCGTAGTACTCGTTGCGGATGAGGAGAAGCACAATGAGCACGCACACGAGCGTGATGAGCCCGCCGGACGCGGTCTTGACACGCGCGTCCTCGACGGTTTTGGCGAAGGCGTCGAGCGAGATCAAGCGGGGCCGAGATGACATGTTGTTGGTGCGTACAGGAGACGTTGCACCGACAACTCCACCCCACCAGTCCACCACCCTCCACCCACCTCTGCCTCACCTCTGCCTCACCTCTGCCTCACCTCCGCCTACTCGCCTCTTCACCTCCTCTACTCTACTCATGTCTACTTCTTTTCATGGCCTCGCCCTTGTGCATTGGCTCGGCCTCGTTGTCGGCGGTCAGTGCGGCTGAGTCGACCACCAAGATTCATTTATCACGTCCGTTTGGCTCGCGTCCGGGCTGGCTCCGCTCAAGGCAATTTGTCTAGGCAGGCGTAAACTGATAGAAAGGGATCGAAGCTAGTACGTGGGGGCTCTGCTACTCTGACCTCACATTGCCTATAGTGAAGAGAGGTAGGTGACAGGAGGACAGGAGGACAACACGTTTCAGCAGTAGTCGGTCGTCGATGCTGCAGCAACTGTCACGTATTACACTCCTAAGGTGTTTTCTATTAGGTGTTCGTAAGGTGTTGGATGGTAGTGGATGTCTTTTACACATTTCTGGTCTGGTTGCGAAAATGTAGAATGGTGCCAGGACCACCACTCCGATATCTCTACTGCCCCAAATACGTTGAGCGGCATAAATGAACAATTGAAGTTGAAATACATTTGAACTTGATAATCGGTATGATTCATCTTTGTTCATCTTTGGGCTGGATACATTGCACCTGGGCAGCCTTAGACGCTTCGCACAGAGAGCACCATTTGAGCCTCGACTTTCGTCTCTGAATAACACTTTATTCACCAGATCCGACCCAGTGCTGAGCGATACGAATGTGCCTATAACTATCCCAATATGCGTATAACTATACGAATGTGCCTACTTTCGAATGGGCCTATATTACGAATGTGCCTTGACGTGCGCGAGCCGTACCATTGCACAGTTGTGTCGTGATTAATGTGTCGTCCGCTGATTAGTATGTCGTCCGTTGATTAGAGTGTCGTCATTTATTGATTCATTGGTTCACTTGCTGATTCGTGTTTAGTTGGTCTTGTGTTGCCGTGACATGTATTGGCGTGATTACTTGTGCGCATCGGTCATGTTCACCAACCTCCGCCGCACAGCGTGCAAAGACGTGGACCGCAACGGCAAGCCGCTGCAGGCCGACATCACGCAGCTCGCCGTCAACGCCGCCGGCACGCGCGTCATCAACACCCGCGCCGACAAGTCCATCCGCGTGTGGAAGGCGGCCCCCACGTTCGCCGACCCCGTCGTCATCGACAACGCCCACGCCAAGCCCACGCGCAGGGTGTGCTGGGTGCCCAGGGCCGACACCACGTTTGCGTCCGTGGGCGGCGACGCCTTTGTCAAGATCTGGCGGTGCACCGGCACGCTTGAGCGCGAGATCAAGGTGGCCCGGGGCAAGACGCCGGTGCGCTGCGTGCTGGTGGAGTTCTCGCCCGACGGCGCGGTCATGGCCGTGGTGCTCGACGACGGCACGCTCATGTTCTACGGCGACAACTACACGCTCATGCTGCTGGTGACGGCCGCGGCGCCGGTCAACGACGTCAAGTGGACCAACACCGGGCACACGTTCGTCATGGCGGCGCTCGAGAACGGCTGCGTCGACGTGTACCGGCTCGACAAGGGCACCGCGCTGCTCCAGCACACGTTGGCCAGGCACACGCTGGCGGTCACCTGCTTGGCGGTCGACCCCACGGGCCGCTACATCGCCGCGGGAACGCGAGGCGGCGTGGTGTCGTTGTGGCGCACGCTGGACTTGGTCAACTACGGCGCGGTGACGGGCGTGGACCAGGCGGTGGCCGCGTTGGCGTGCAGCCCGGACGGCCGCTACGTCGCGGTGGCCTTTGCGCGCGAGTGCACCACCAAGATCTTCGACGTGGCGTCCATGGCCGAGGTGTACGACGTGGCGGGCTCGGGCGACGGCCTGGCGGTGGCGTGGTTTGCCAACAAGCCCATCTTTGTCACGACTGGGGACAAGGGCCGCGTGATGGAATACACGAGGCGCGAGCCGCCGCGGGCTCGCCCCATGTAGCCATCTCTTGTGGCTAATGCTCTGTCGCTACGGCCGCTACGGCTGCGGTCGACGTCGTCTCCAAGAGTGATGGTGGGCCTCGCTCTATGGTGCCTCGCTCTATGGTGCCTCGCTCACTATGGTGCCTCTACTGTGGTGTGCGCTTGAACGTTCTGGCGGTGAATGTGGGCTAGACTGGGGTGGGCTAGACTGGGGTGGGCTAGAGTGGCCCGGACGAGCCATACGCTGCCTGGGTCTCGGCCGTTGCATGGCGCCAGTGCAAATCGCAACCGACAATGTGCTTCACGTGAGCGGTCTAGAATAGCCGGTCCAACCTACCTATCCCTTGCACTACCATTGCACCATTGCACCATTGCACCCATTGGACCCATTGCCAATACCGTTGCATTCCTCAATTGCATACCATTGCATTCCTACAATTGCATTGCATACATGTACTGGTTCTCTCATGTGCGTGCGATACCGGGCTTGGTAAGCGAGCCGCACTCCATCAACGCATACCAACAGCCACCGGCCATACGTAATGGTCGCCGCAACCTACGCAACCCACTGCGCAGCACAGCCAATGCGAACGTAACCTCTCCTTGCCACTGCTTGCCACTGCTTGCCCCGCCCTGTCCGGCCCCTTGGCTCCTCCCCCCTTCTCGACATTCGACCCCTTCTCCTTCTTGGCCCGCTCGGCCCCTGCCCCGTAGTCCATGTGCTCCCTCGAGTAAGGTTAAGCGAGGCGCGCCTGTCAAGCCATTGTGCCCAATGCGGCGACGGCACGTTGCCGATCGGCCCAGACTTAAACAGCAACTGCCCAACTGGGTAATCCCCCAACGCGGCAACCTCTGGCTCCCACCGTTTCGCCTGCACACAGCCTGGCGCCTCGGGATGCTCTCAACTACTCTTTGTCGTCCCCCTTCCCCACGCCACACCCACCCGCCCCGAGCATGGACAGCTTCCCGCACGCCCCCTTCCGCTCCTTCTCGTCGCAGTCGACGCCCTCGCTCAGCTCGTCCACAACGTCCATCTCCAGAGTCGCATCCGGGCCGCTCGTGGCCCACAACATGTCGTTAAACCGCGTGTCCGCCGCCGAGGACCACATGTACTACCGGTGCAAGGTGTTGCTCAACCGCCTCGCGCAGATCGACGGCATGGCGCCGCACTTGGCCGCGGCGCTCACCGCCGCCGAACGCTGCGCGGAGCAGCAGGCCCTAGCGTTGTCCCAGCAGTTGCAGCAGACGGACCCGGCGGTGTTCCGCACGCTGGTGGGCCTGGGCGGCTTCTCCATCTACCTGGACCACTCCAACACGTCGGCGCCCGCGGCCGCGCCGCTCACAAACAACATCTTCACGTTCACCGCGGGCGTGCTCCCGACCAACGTGGTGCTGGACCCCGTGACGCAGTTGTGGAAGCTCTTCCAGCAGGGCACGCCGCTATGTCTTGTGTTCAACCAGATCGACCCCGAGCACGCCATCCCGCTTCTGCGCGGCGACGACTTGCGCATGTGCAAGAAGGCGGTGTACGACTTTGTGGTGGCGGTCAAGGTGCACATGAGCATCGACGACGAGTCCATGTTCACCATCTCCAACGTGTTCTCCGACAACACCCACGACCTCCTCCAGATCGTCAAGGTGGTGTCGCGCATATTGGACACCAACAACGTCAGCGTTGTCGACGCCGACGCCGACTCGCTCACGGCCAACATCGCCGACCTCAAGATTATAGACGAGCGCTCCAAGGTGTTCCGCGAGTTGCTCCAGACGGAGAGAAAGTACATCCTGGACTTGGAGCTACTATTGCAGTACAAGAACGACCTCCAGAACGCGGACGCGCTCTCCAGCGAGCAGCTCCACGTGTTGTTCCCCAACCTCGCGGACGTGGTGGACTTCCACCGCAGGCTCCTCACCGGGCTCGAGTGCAACATCAACGTGCCCACACAGTACCAGCGCATCGGCTCGGTCTTCATACACGCCTCCAACGGCCCGTTCAAGGCTTACGAGCCGTGGACCATCGGGCAGATCGCCGCCATCGAGCTCATCAACAAAGAGGCGTCCAACTTGCGCAAGGCGTCCACGCTTCTAGATCCCGGCTTCGAGTTGCAGTCCTACATCATCAAGCCGATCCAGCGGCTCTGCAAGTACCCCTTGTTGCTCAAGGAGCTCATCAAAACGTACTCAGACTCCGCGGATGCGCCCTACTACAACGAGTTGCTTATGGCTAGTGCCGCGATGAAGGAGGTTGCTAACCAGGTGAACGAGGCGCAAAGGAGGGCAGAAAACATCGGCTTGTTGCAGAATCTAATGGAGAGAGTCAAGAACTGGCGCGGCTTCAACCTTCACGAACAAGGCGACCTTTTATATCACAGCGTGGTGGCTGTGAAAGACGGTGACTCCGAGAAGGAGTACGTCGCGTACTTGTTCGAGCGCATTATATTCTTTTTGGTGGAGGTGAGCCCCGCAGATTCAAAACAGAAGGAGAAGAAGAAGCGCGAGCTATTGCGCAAGAAATCCAACAGTGCCGCGTCAGCCTCCACCGCCAACCTCCTAGAGTCGTTGAACGTGGCCAAGGACAACTCCACCCTCGAATTGAAGGGCAGAGTGTACATCTCCGAGATTTACAACATCTCGTCGGCGAATCTTCTGGGATATACGTTGGTGATTTCGTGGTCTGGAAAGAAAGAGAGCGGTTCGTTTACGTTACGGTACCGCACCGAAGAGCCCAGAAACCAGTGGGAGGCTTGCTTGAGACACTTGAAGACAAACGAGATGAACAGCCAAATCCAACGCAGAATGAGGGACTCGCACGGCTCGCTCGGAACGGACTACTCCTACGACGCGCCCAGCTACGCCAACGGGTCGCCTTTGGCACATGTTGTCCACGAGTCTCCAACAAACAGAGGCTCCGGCGACAACTACCAACGACACAACTCGTCGTCGTCCACATTCAGCATGATGAAATTCGGCAAGAACGCGCGGGTTTCGGGGTCATCGATGAAGAACGGCCACAGCCAGTCCGATACGTCGACCTCTTCAGCGACCAACCCGTTGGTGCAGATCAAGTTGTTCTACAACAAGCTTGAGATCAGCGAGCCGTTGCACATTGCTGCCGGCGCACTGTTCCACGAGCTTCAGATGCGGATCTCGGCAAAGGTTGCTGCGAGCGAGAGCGTCAAGGACGACGTTGTCATCAACAAGATCAAGTACAAGGACGAGGAGGGCGACTTTGTTGTGATGGACTCCACCGACGACTGGCAGATTGCGGTCGACATGGTGGACGAGATTTCCGAGGACAGCGACGCGGAGCGGAGCTTGACCATCTGGGCGTCGTAGGCGCCAAGGATATTTCGCACAGCTTCAATCTTCACTACGAGCAGCCTCATGCAGCCTCAGCGCACCCTACGAACAGGTAAGGCAGCCTCAATACAGCCGCCATCAGGTACGCCTCAATACAGCCGACGTCAGGTAAGGCGACATGGCCGCCGGGGTCTACATCAGCTACAGGATACAGATCAGTCTACAGGATCAGTCTACAGGATGGGTTACAAGGAGTCTACAGGAACGAACTTCCATAGGATAAGTGCTTTACATTGGCATCATGTAGCGGGAATCGTGCAACCATGGAATGGGCACGTAGCGGCTCAAGGCACCTCAGACACAGACACAGTGGAACAGTATACAGAAGGGCGTAGAATATCCAATTCCAGGGAGCAAACATACAAGTGAGCCAAACGAACGGCTGAACATGCCTACGTGAGTGCAGAATTAGAGGAATAGGTGGTGAGTGGGTGGAATGGGTGGTGGAGTCACTTGACTCACTGAATTATCAACACCGCGAATTTAATTGGCTCGCATTTTTCACGACTCCAACCGCCATGTCATCACCCTGCCTCCGCTGGCGGGCCTCCAGCGGCCTGCTTCGCATCACACGAGGCACCCTTCGCCGCCTCCACTCTGCCCCAACGCTACATTGGCCCGGGCGCCCCAAAACGGCCGCGTTTCGGCCACCTACTCCATCGCACCTCGCTCATCGCAGCATCTCCAGCGCGTACGGCGCAGCGTGCACACTCCAGAACCACGCCAGGCGGCTCCCGGCGCACGTGCGGGGCTACGCCTCGGCGGAGAAGCGCTTCAGCGAGCTTTCCGAAGAGGACCAGCACACGCTCACCGAAGAGCGAGCGGTGGACAACGTCGACGTGTGCATCGTGGGCGGCGGCCCCGCGGGGTTGGCCGCGGCCATCAAGTTGAAGCAGCTCGACAACGAGCACGGCGCGGGCGACTTGCGCGTGGTGGTGCTCGAGAAGGCCGGCGACTTTGGCTCGCACATCGTCAGCGGCGCCGTGCTCGAGCCACGGGCGTTGCGCGAGCTCTTCCCCGAGTCCGAGTACTACGACGACGCCGGCGAGGGCATCCCGCTCCCGCCGGACATGGTCACGCGCGTGACCCACGACGACATGCGGTACCTCACGGCGGAGTACGCGTACCCGCTCCCCGAGCCGCCGCAGATGAAGAACGCCGGGCGCAACTACATCGCGCCGCTCTCGGCGGTGGTGGCGCACTTGGCCGAGCACGCGGCCGAGCTCGGCGTGGAGACGTACCCCGGGATCTCGGTGAGCGAGCTCGTGTACGGGCCGTCGGGCGCGGTCAAGGGCGTGGCCACCAACGACGTGGGCGTGGGCCGCGACGGCGCGCCGCGCGACTCGTTCGAGCGCGGCATGGAGTTCCACGCGCGCGTGACGGTGTTGGCGGAGGGCTGCCACGGGTCGCTCACCAAGAAGGCCATTGCGCGCTTCAACTTGCGCCAGGCCGCGGACCCGCAGACGTACGGGTTGGGCATCAAGGAGGTGTGGCGCGTGGGCGACGACGTGTTCGAGCCGGGCTTCGTCGGGCACACCATGGGCTTCCCGTTGGCCGCGGACGTTTACGGCGGTGGGTTCATGTACCACTTTGGCGACAACCTCGTGGCGGTGGGCCTCGTGACGGGGCTCGACTACGCCAACCCGTACGTGTCGCCGTACAACGAGTTCCAGAAGATGAAGACGCACCCGTACTACGCCAACGTGCTCAGCGGCGGCGAGTGCGTGTCGTACGGTGCGCGGGCGCTCAACGAGGGCGGGTTCCAGCTGGTGCCCACGCTCCACTTCCCCGGGGGCGTGCTCGTGGGGTGTGCGGCCGGGTTCATGAACGTGCCCAAGATCAAGGGCACGCACACGGCGATGAAGCTGGGGCTCGTGGCCGCGGAGAGCATCTGGGCCGAGCTCGAGCACTTGGACGCCGTGGACGAGGACACCGACATGGACGCGCACGTGCTCGACTTGGCGCTGTACGAGGCGGCGTTCAAGGACCTGTGGGCGTACGACGAGCTCCGCGCCGTGCGCAACGTGCGCCCGGCGTTCAACTTGGCGCCGGGGCCGCTCGGCTTCGTGGTGGGCTTGGCGCACTCGGGCCTCTCCACCATGCTCACGCACGGCGCAGAGCCCTGGACGCTCCAGCACCGCCATACGGACGCAGAGTGCACGGCGGACGCCAGCCACTACGCCCCGATCGACTACCCCAAGCCCGACGGCAAGCTCACGTTCGACATCCTCACGTCGGTGTCGCGCACGGGCACCTACCACCAGGAGGACGAGCCGTGCCACTTGCGCGTGCCCGACCAGGACCTCCAGGCGCACGCGGCGGTGGCGTGGCCCAAGTACAAGGGCGTGGAGCAGCGCTTCTGCCCGGCGGGCGTGTACGAGTACGTGGAGGACGACAGCGAGTTGGGGGTTGCGTTCAACATCAACTCGCAGAACTGTATCCACTGCAAGACGTGTGACATCAAGGTGCCGACGCAGGACATCGACTGGGCGGTGCCCGAGGGCGGCGACGGGCCCAAGTACTACATGACGTGACCATGTACATAGACTACCTAATAGAATCACAGCCCTACACCAGACACTGACACACTGCCACACTGACACACTGACTTACTGCCCCACACTGCCACACTGCCACACTGACTTACTGCCCCACACTGCCACACTGCCAGACACCTAATAGATCTTCAAGAGCATGTACATCCAGTATGTACGACGGGACTTGTTCCGTCACATCCGTTGCCAGCTTTGTCTGCCTAGATCGTCACCTGGCGTACCACGTTGGGCGAAGTAAGTCTGATATTCCAGGAGCGGATTATCTCTCCGTGACGGCATCGGTTCGATAACGCTCCTTTATCCCAAACTTTATTCTGCCAATGAGTGCACCAAGGTGTATATGGCTGCGAAATAGACGCACACCATGAACCGACGTTTCGCTTGCCGGACAATGAAATGTCGCCATGACAAACTACCGACAATACATTACCGACAGACAAACTACCGACATGCAACTGCACGCCGTAATGCATCGTTGTATGCCAGTTGCCATCTAACGTTTGTTTGGCTGAACCTCGCCTGAACTCTGTCTACTTTGTTTGAACTGCCTGCTTCTGGGCCTACGTTTGGATACGGCGGGGCCGTTTGTATTGTACACGATCTCGTCTCTCGTAGTGGCTGACTGGCTAGCCACCTAGCTAAAAAACTTGTCCAAATCCGCCAAGCTGAGGTCCTCGGGCGCACCGATGTCCTGCGCCAAGCAGCCCAGGCTCCAGCGGCTCGCGGCCGCGTCGCCCTTCCCCGTGGCAGCGGCAATCGCCGTGAGGGCCGCGGCGTGGAGCGCCGCCGCCGCAGCAGCCGCGTTC